>PVIU01001880.1:160238-192362 GCA_004026605.1 Ondatra zibethicus | reverse complement strand
ACTGAGACAGTGTTCCTGAACTAATGGGAACTCACCAAATCCAGCTGGACTGGGACTGAATGAGCATATGATCAAACTGGACTCTCTGAATGTGGCTGCCAATGGGGGCAGACTGAGAACCCTTCAACAATGACACTAGGACCTATCTCTTCTGCATGTATTATCTTTTTGGGAACCTAGTCTATTTGGATGCACACCTTCCTAGGCTGGGATGGAGGGGGGAGGGCCTTGGACTTCCCACAGGCAGGGCACCATGCCATCTTTTAAGGAAGCAGGGGGAGGGAGGAGGGGTTGGGGGGAGCAGGAAGGGACTGGGAGAAGGGGAGGAAATGTAAAAATTTTTTGAATGGAAAAAAATAAAAGAATATGGAAAACAAAGGCAAAAAAAAAAGAGTAGAAAGCAGAGAATCAAGGCATGCATGCTTCCTGGTGCTCAGCTCACTTTCTCTAATCGTCAACCATCGAGGATGCTTTGCCCAGGGAATGGTAACACCCACAGGGGGTGAGTCTTCCTATTTCAATTAATGTCATCCAAATAATGTTCATAGGAAAACCTAGTGAGATTCCTCATCGAGACTCTCTTTCCAGATGATTCTAGATGGTGTCAAGTTGAAAATTAGAACTATCACAATGATTAAAATAAAACTAAAAAAGAAAAATGCTTTAAAAGATCATTGCAAGGTTGCAGCCCCCTAAGAGTTGGGGTCAGACTTCAGGCAGGAAAAAGGGGAAAACTTCAAAAGCCAAGACGAAGGCCAGACCTTCCACCACAGATATCTCTTTTGCTAGAATTACTGGTATGCCCACCCCATCCCAGCTCTAATGGGGAATTAAATGGTTCTAGCTGAGATAACTCCTTTGCCAAACAAACTAGCTCCTAATAGCAAAATAAAATAGGAATACACATTAGGTAGGCAAATCTCAGTATTAGTTACTGCCTCCAAATGTGTTATTACACTTGGCTGTTCATGGGTTTATTTGGTACGTGGTGCTCAACATCTATCTGGCAGGCAGCCAAGCATCACCTGGGAACTCGCTAGAAATGGAGAATGTCAAGCTAACCCCAGACCTGCTGAATTAGAATCTACTTTCCAGCCAGATCCCCTTGCCAGGTGGTCTGGACGGACAATTCAGTTTGAGAAGCACTGCCTTCCACTTTCCATAATGTCAACGTGAACAAGGGAAACCCCTGATTCTCAGGATTCTTCCCATGGTCTTCGAGAGCTTTGTCGGTGGTAAATTTCTGCCGAATGACTAAATAGGTCATATCAGCTCAGGGTTCCTCTCTAGTCCCTCAAGATCAAAGTGACACCCATCCTCTCAACTAATGTCATTCGCATCTCTCTTTTCTGTACCACAGCCAGCTTTGAAACGCAACTGTTCTCTTGAAGCAAAGAGGACTCACTCTTATTCCATCCTGCCCTGGTACTTTGTGTAGCTGAGCTAAGTTAAACTTCCCTGCTAGTCTCTACCCACTTTCGACTTTCTTCCTCCTTGACTATGCGAAATAAAGTCAGTGCCGCAGCCTATGGGATCGTATTTCTGGAGTTTTCTAGCATCACTTTACTTATTTATTTTCATTTTTTCTGGCATTGTTTGAAATGGTTGTCACCGTTTGAAAAGGTAGGAAAGGGTAGTGCTGACATCTAAACGTTTGCAGACAGCAGGTTTCCTTCTGAAAATACAGAAATGCACCAAGTACCCAGAAAAAGGCATGTTGCTGTGCCTAAATGAAGTGCTGGGGGTCTGGACCCTTGGCCACTTGTCCTCCTCTCCAGTCCCCCTCCCAGCTCTTACAGCCCTTAAATGTGTTTTTACCGCAGTCCACATGGTGAGAGAGAAGTTCCATGACCTGCCAGTTGCCTCTGTCAGTGGCTGATAGGAGTCAGAGGAGATTAAAAAATAAACTGGGGAAGAACAAAGCCAGTACATAGCAATAAGCTTGTATTATTTGGTCTGTTAAAGAAGAAAGCAAGCCCATCTAAGAGTCTATATATGCAAAAACAATGCTGAGAGATCTTAAAATAACCCAGTGATTTTAGTATGCTCTCTTTGACAAGAAGGTTCAAAGTGTTCAAGCAGTACAAATTCAGAAGCAACACACAACAAATTAAATGGTCTTAGGAAGGCATAATAGCACAGGGATAGGAAGAATTAATATTGAATTTCAATCAGAAAATTGTAGGTTCAAAATTATAGGCCACTGGTAGTCACAACACACTATAGTGTTAACCAAATAATTGATAATAATAAAGCTAAATAAACTGCAGTTTGCATTTTAGGAAGGCAAAAGCCACAACTCCTAAGATCCTCACCAACTCATAGTAACTGCAATAATCTTGTTCTAAACAGCAATCTTTTGAAAGGCTAGAAAGATGGCTCATTCTCATGCTCTTACAGAGGACCCAGGTTCAATTCCCAGCACTCACATGTTGGCTCACAACTGCCTGTAACTCCAGCCCTAGGGGATCTGACAACCTCTTCTGGCTTCCATGGACACCAGGCATGTATGTGATACACAAACATACATGCAGGCAAAGCACCCATACACATATAATAATGGTGATGGTGATGCTGCTAGTGCTGAGGGTGTTGACCAAAGAATCCCATGGAGGGCTGTGTGCATTCAAGAGCATCACTCACCATAACACTGAAGACCTGGTGACAAGGATGCTTCTTTGTCCACATTACCAAAGTACAGCTGTGTCAAGTTGTGCATGCACAGTAGGACTGCAGTAGGCACAGAACATAGCCCAACGTTCCTGTCACTAACTGAGGCTCCACTTCTAATGCTCACCATGAGTTATTTTTGGTGGAAGAGTACCACACTTTACGGAGGTGAGTAGCTCACATTTGCGTTGTTACTGTTACCAGGGAAACGACAGTTCCCTTTTGGAGTTCTTGGTCTCATTAATAAAAGAATTTAGAAAGGGGCTCAGAAGGAAGTTGGAAGAGAGTTTTATTAGAGTCTTTGAGAAAAATCTAGGCTAGGTAAAACTGGCAGCTGCCACGAGGAGTCGTGTTTCTTTAGGGAAAGAGTCATTTTTTTTTTAAAGCTAGGCATGAAAGACAGCTTATTAAGAAAGGAAAAAGTACTGGCAAGTACGGAAGTGGGCTGGTGAGCTAGGAAGAAGCCCCCAGCGCATAGTACTGTGCTGTTCATGTGTGATATTTTTATAGCCCCCACCCTCCCTCCTGTGTGTGTTTCTCAGGCTTTCTCTCACCCAATGCTTCGTTAGATAATGCCAGGGTTAAAGAGGGGCTTCTACGTATGACCTTCCTGGCCACCCTGACATAGTCATCACCATGTAGCCCATTTCAGGTCCCACCTTCCTATCAACTGGATCCTGAATTACACCCTTCTTCCAATGTTTTAGGTTTGCCCTTAATTAATAGGGTGGCTGCCTCAGGTCTGAGGTGCTGCTAAGTAGCCAAAGCCCAACTTCATGAAGGAAAGCTAGTGTCCCTGTAAGACAGGAAGGCAGACCCTTTGATTTTTGCCAGGCTTTGGCAATCATGACTGTAGGGGCCACAGAGGCAGACTGGGAGAACGGTCTGCCTCCCTCAGAGGAGCTTCTTTCATTAAGTCAAGCTGTGGAGCTAGACAGGGAACTCACCAGGTGGGATCCGTCAGTGTGCCCGTGCGTGCCGCCACTGCGCTTGCTTCTCTGCAAACTTGCCTTGATGTGATGTGACTTTAAGGCAAGAAATGAAGGCTCCTTAGCTGAGTCTCTGCAGGCCCCAGGGTGGTGGTGGTGGGGGCGGGGCAGTGGGACAGGTTCCAACAGAATGTTCCTTAATGGGCCGGGCTGCTTCACTCTTTGGCCTAAAGGCGACTTTTAAAGCAGTTCGGTGTTTCTGCCTCCTCACACCATTCTTGGCTCTACTACAGGTGGCTGCCTGCAGATCTCCCGTGTTCCCTGACCACCGTTCTAAGTGCCTTGCTTTGAGCAGTGAACGATGAGCAGTTTGTAACGAGGGTCATTGATATGCGACCAAACTCTGGGCTCTTGGGGAAGGTCTCCTCACATGGTTAGAGGTGTGTGGGTCAGCGAAGAGGAACTGGAAGCAGGGCAACGCTCTCTCACCAGAGTAGGAACTGGTGAGCAGTGTAACCAGGGATGCAGATGCTACCTGTGGGCCGTCGTGTTAGGCAGCTCAAGTGTGGTCATGGCTTCCCAGGTTCTGTGGGACTGGAGGCAGGCTTGCTTCCTGTAAGGGATCCCAGCGCTGTCCTAGCACCCGCCTTCGTAGGTAGAAAGATCTTGTCACTATGCTCTCCCGTCTTTTCCTTAGCAGACTCATCAGTCTGTGGAAGTTTCCAAAAGTTCTCCTCCTAATTCCAGGCTTATCATGTGCATGGTATCTACTTCCTTCAGAATATCTTCTACAATCTAGTCAGAGATAGTCAGAAAATGCGTAAGTACCTTGGAAGATTCCGAGTAGACACAGTTTAGTGCAGTCTGTTCTCCTAGGCTGTTTGTACACGCACATTTAAGTAGTCATAGGGTCAGCCTGGTGACTTATCAGTTGTTCAAGCCAGCCCTTACCACCGGATTCTAAGCAATAAACTTCTGTCTTCCAGTTGAGATGCCTGCATGGCCCGGCAAGTGCCTGGTGCAGCATGAGAACTGATTGGAGACCTGACCCAGCGTGCCAGTATGAATCTTAGCAATGTAAGTGTTGTAGTTCAATTAAAAGGTGTATTTCTCAAGGGAAGTTCTAGCATCAGGCTCTAGTGTCAATGATAACTGTCTTGGTTATTTTCTCACTATTAAAGTACTCTGAAAAAAAAAAGCAACTTAGAGAAGATAGAGTTTATTTGGGTTCATAGTTTAACGATAAAGTCCAGCATGGTGGATGAGCCGAGCCGGCAGGAGCTTGAAGCAGCTGCTCATGCTGTATCCACAGTCAAGAGGCAGAGAACAAGGGAAGCTTGCGAGTGCTCAGTGCACTTACTCCGTGTTACAAAGTCCAGGGTCTATCTACTGCTCAATGTGGCCCACACTTTGTATGAATCTTCCTATATTGATCACCATTATCAAGATAGTCTCCTCACTAGCCCCTCTCTCAGGAGATTATAGATTCCATCAGGTTGGCAATGCTGGTCATCACAATGAGGTATTAGGACCAATCTCATCAAGTCAGAATCAACACAGGATTTTACAATGTCCTTTCTACGATGCCACTGTTTTGGAGGTGCAAGCCAGTGAAGAGATGAGGAAGAAGGTCTGGGCATTCTTGGCTGACCAGCAACCCCTTCAGCAGAGTGCTCTTCCCAAACATTGCCCTGCATAAGCATCTTTGGGTCTCTGGTGCCAGCTATTCTAAAGCTCTAAGCCAGCATCATGACTGTTCTTACACTCTCTGGGAAACCCTACTGTGAACTCTGGTTTTTACTGCCTTTGAGGTCAGTGGAGATGCTGTGTGTCAGGATGGAAAGTGTCCAAAGGGATGCTGAGCTAAGGCTCAGCTGTGCTCTGTGCATCAGAGAGTCAGAGACAGGCATGGACTTAGGGGGCTCAGGGGAGAAACTACTCAGGCACAGAAGCAGTAAGCAAACAGCTCGGATCTGAAGGCTTTTGCAGATATTCTCTCCTCTCCCCAAATGGTTTTTGAAAACTAGTCAGACCCTGTAGCCTTCTGTTGAAATTTATGTCCTTAAAAAAAAGCGTCCTTTAAAGAAAAATGTTTTTAAAAACCTAATGTTGCTGTGCCACCCGGGGCTGACAACCCTATTCTGAGCAGCAAACTCATGCCTTCAGTTGGAAGTGTCCATATATTATTGCCTGACAAGGGCAGGGCAAGGCATAAATACTGGTTGGGAGATCTGACCTCTTGATGGAAGCATGGAGCTGAGAAATGCAAAGTGTAGTTCAATTAAAAGGTTTATTTCCCAAGGCAAATTCCACTGCTGGCTTCAATGATAGGGTTTTCAGGCCCTTCCCACAAAATTGGAATGGCACAAGACTTTGCAATCCTGATCCCCTCACTATGATCATTTTGGGAGAAGCTGGCAAATGCATGTGATAAGAGATGATAATAAGGAGGCACAGAAATCAGAGAGAAGAATGGTTATCTTTTTTTTTTTTTTTTTTGCTGGTGATATAGTTGTGGACTCGGCTCGGGAAATCCAAGGTGAACCACGGTAAAACAGTTACAGCAATGAGAGTTTCCAAAAGTGAAGGCTGGATACGAAATTAATACAGGAAAATCAATAGCACTCTGATATATAATATGAATAGCCCCTTATAAAATAAAATGTATTTGACAGGAAAAAATTTCATTTACAGTAGCAAAAGAAATAATATAAGCTTTATAAGAAGTACTCAAGGTCTATATGAATAAATTATTAAATGTTACTTGAGAACATTGTTTTTAAAAAGGCTTCCTGTGTTCTTAGGTAGAAAGACTCAGCGCTGTGAAGCGGGCCAAGCTCTATGTTAATTTGTACATTTTAAGTGATCTGAATAAAGAATTTGCTTGAATTAGTTGAGTCAGTTCTGAGATTCATATGACAAACTTAAAGAAGTGAGAATACATGGGTAAACTCTGGAAAGGATGACTAACTGAGGAGGGAACAGCCCTGTACCAGTCTAAAGGTGTATCATCATCACACATGGTGTGAGGCTGGGGCAGGGCAGCACGTGGAGCTATGTCGCCCAATGTGGGAATCCAGAGGGAACCGAATATGGAAAAAACTATTTTAAAAGAAATGTGCTGTTTCTTATTGTTGGGGAAATGGTTTGTGAATTTGTATGGTTAGGGTGTGTTTGTGTGCATGTGTGTATGTGTATGTGTGCACATATGTGTGTGCATGTATGTGCGAGTATGTGTGTATGTGTGCATGCATGCATGTGTGTTTGTGTATGTATGTGTGTGCATGTGTATGTGCATGTGTGCATATGGAGGATAGAAGCTGAAATGGGCTTCTGCCTATGTCAGCATCCACCTTCTTTTTTGAGGCAGGGTTTCTTATTTCTCCTGGACTTTGCTCTTTAGGCTGCATTGTACGCTGGCTGGCAAAGAACTCTGTGGTATCGTCCTGTCTCTCACCCTTCACTTGAGTTATAGACGCATGCAGCTGTGCCTAGCTTTTACTTGGGTTGTGGGAATTTGAATTCAGGCCCTCGTGCTTGCAAATCAAACACTTTACTCACTGAGACTTCTCCTCATCTCCCTGGGAAATAAATACATAGATAATATATATAATATAATATTGTATTGGGGCATTGAGTCCCATCTGTGAATACAATTTTTAAAAAGTTGAGGCTAGCTGTGGCAAGGCATGCATATAGTCTCAGCTACTCAGGAAGCTGAAGTGGGATGAATTCAAGTTCAAGGACAGCTTGAATAACATAACTAAAATAGCAAGATATTAACTCAAATTCAAAATTAAATTTATTTTACAGTTTAATTGTTTACGAGAAAAAAATAAGTGAATTAAAATTACAAAAAAAACCATGAAAATGCTAGAAGAAAATTAGGATAAAATTTAAGATATCTTATATTCATCTATATTTATCTATCTATCTATCTCAAAATAAATTACTATTTATTTGAGTTACAAAAACTTTTGCACAGTAAGATAAAGTAACCAAAAGTTAAGAGAAAAATGTACCAATTTTCTTTCTTCCTTCCTTCCTTCCTTCCTTGTTTTGTTTTTCAAGACAGGGCTTCTCCGTGTAGCTTTGGAGCCTGTCCTGGAACTCACTCTGTAGACCAGGCTGGCCTCAGACTCACAGAGATCTGCCTACCTCTGCCTCCCAAGTGGCCAATTTTCTTAATATATAAAGATCTTCATATAGAAAGATCTCCTAGTAATCCAACAAAGATAAACAGTAAGTACACAAACGGAGACTTTCCAGGAAAGATGGTACAACAGCGTTTTCCAGAGCAGGAAGTCATTCAGCTTTACCACAACAGGAGAAGAACCTGAAACGCAGTGGAGTCAGAAATATCACTACAGTGATCACACACTGTAATGGTGAAGATAGGAGAAAGTGACTTCTCCCAGCTGCATAGCTCTTATGCAATAACAATGACAGCAAAGAATTAAAAATACCTACTTTATCAATAGGTGCTGGTTGAATACATATGGAACAACTAGAAACTGAGATGTAATGCAGTTGCTTCAAAACACTCAGGATGTGTTGTGAGTGCTGAGATTAAGCAGTCACAAAGACATGATGTCATGTTTAGAAAAGTGACAGGCATGCACAGTATACTACTAATTTATGTATCTATGTGTGTGTGGGGGGAGGGTCCCAGGCAATAAATCTCAAACATTATAAAAAAAAAGCTCTTGTACTCTTAAAAGTTACCAAGATGGGAAGATTATCTTAGAAGGTTCTAGAAAATTCAAGTATGCACAAGCATGCATTCCACTAGCTGTCAGGTCAATGATACCGTCAAATGGCATGTGGCTTCTGAAAAACTCCCCTATGTATGTGAGAGAGAATAAACATGAAGTAGGTGAATGATGTGTTGGTATTATTTCTGAAATAATTTCGGCCTTTGTGGATTCCTTAAAAGGGTCACAAAGACCCCAGACCTCAGAAGTCTGTGGTCCACACACTGAAGACTGCCAACCTACACCTCAGTGGTTATCTGCGTAGAACAGAGTTCTGCATGAGCATTTCTGAATGGATAAGAATTATTGCCTCTGGGAAATTAAACTTGGAGAACCAGAGAACCCTGCTGAGAGGAAGATGTACTTTCCACTATGGAACCTTTGGTAGCGTTTCAATTCTATGCCCACAATTGCATTCTTAAAAAATAAACCCAGGGTTTCTAAAAAAAAAAAATGAGTTGAAATGCAAACAGAAATTTATGGTTGAGAGATTAATCTGAGTCATGGACAAAGACTGATGTACACAGATATTTGTTGGAGCATTATATATAACCACTAAGATTTGCAAACAACCCACATGCTCCATAATAGAACTTGGTTAAACAAATGACAGTGCATCTATATGTTGTAATTCTATGGAGTCATTAAAAATCATAAATCTGTGGAATGTTCTGTGATATGGAAAAATGTTCACAATATAATGTTAAGTTTAAAAAATAGCATGGGACATAACTTTGCATGAGCCAAATTACACCAATTTAAAACAATACTGGAAGGATATATAGCAAAATTTTAAGCCATTAGTTTTGGGTGGTGAGTGTGGGGGTTATTTATATAGCTCTTTAAATATATTTATGAATTTTTCAAATTTCTTGCAGTTAATATGTATCACTTTTCTTATAATCAGAGTACAAATTCTGTAAAATATAAAGTAGAAAAGACTTCTTCCCAGGGCTCTTCCTCCCCATGAGCTTCCTTGAGGACAATATCTATCTCCTGGGGTACCCTCTCTCTGACTGTAGCCTGTAGTGTTGAATACTAGCTTGGCAGATTTGGGAGTGCATGCGGTACCCACTGCAGTGGACTGGCCTGCAGTGACTGGCTTGGAATAAGGGAGGCAGAGGAATACAGAGATTGAGAGGTGGTATAGCTAGTTACTACAGAACAAACCCATCCGAAGTGATGCTGTGTAATATAACAATAAACATTTACTTGTCATCTCCCAATTATGTGAGTCAAGCATTTGGCCAGACTAGGTAGTTCTATCTCAGGGTCTCTTCTAGAGTTACTGATATCTGAAGGCTTGACCAGGGCAATAAGATGCACTTCTCAGGATGCTAATCAGGATGCTAAGTTAGGGATGACTGATGGTGAAGTTCTGAGCCTCCAGAGGGTCACGCATACCTTAAGGGCAATCTCAGAAATCTTATTTATGCCTTTTGTTTGGGTGACACTGGTTAGCCTCAGTCAATATGGGAAGGCGAGGTACAGTGTTGCAGAGACCAGTGTTTTTAGAGCTGGTTAAATGGCAGACATTTGCTTTTCAAAACAATGGGCAAGGCTAGTGTCTCCAGGGCCAGACAGTCTGGATTGGTGGAAGGTTTGAGATTCTGCTTTGTGGGGTAGGGATTAGTTGGCAGGGCCATTCTGAAACTGCTAAGCTACCAGGAGGCATCACATGGGGCTGGGGACTTGGAATGAGAAGGCTGTACAAAGACAGCTTTTTATCCCCTACACAGGATAGTTCCTGTTTACAAGACTTAGTCCGATGGGCAGATGGCCTAAGTACTGGCCACAGGTATTACACTATTATAGCCCTGCATCCTGGATGCCTTGTGTCCGCCATGCTCTAACTTCATTACCTGCACAGCATAGAAATATCTACAGAGCACAAACACTGCAGCATCCTAACTAATTCTCCCAAATGGCTTTCTATGGGCACACCGAAATCCTACCAGGCTGTATGTCCTCATTGGTGGCTCTGTAAAGATGTCACTGTGGACATAGGTTTCCCCAGGGCTAGGGAAGTCCACATGAACTGAGAGGAGGGGACACTGAAGTTCTGTCATTGCTGGGTGAACAGGACCAGCCCCAGATGCCAGTGTGGATGGGTGCAGACACTCACAAAATAGTGTCGGTGAAGCCTACATTGAGAGTGAGTCAGGAAGTACCAGCGAGAGGGAAAGGGCAAGGGTTAGCTTGTTTTGGTTTGATTTGCCAAGGGGAAAGCCCATCCCAAGTTTGCTCAGAAAGTGAGGTGTTGGTTAAGAGCTCACGGGTCTGGTAGAAAGTATCCGTCCTCAGGAGAAGGCACACGCTGGCACTCCGCTCACACAGTCTGTGCGCTCCACAACTCAAAGATCGGAAAGATAATCTAATTGATTCCCTCTGGTCTGGGATTGGGTCCTGCTGTGAGTCTGCTCTGATCATGATGGAGACCTGGGACTCCCACAGTAACTAGTGGTTACCGCCACCAGCTATGAACACAGTCAGAAAGGGAAGAAAAGATGAACACTGATTCCATATTCCTAAGAGTGAAGACTAGGATTCTGTGTGTTCAGAGTATGGGGTTAAGGAAACTGGTCAACACACAATAGGTCTCAGGGGAAGAATTATGCCTGGGGCAGGAGTCTCATAAGAGCAATGGTATGATGATATTTCCTTTTGAGAAATTTAGGAGCTGAGATTTGTTTGCCGCACAAGGGTGAAGACCAGAGTTTGGATTCCCAGAAACCACCTAGAAGCTGGTCATGACATGCACTGGTGGTGTGGAGATAGGTAGATAGTAGATTTCTGGTGCTAGCAACCCAGCTGGATCAAAGAGCTACAGGCTCAATGAGAGACCCTGTCTCAAAAATTAAGTGTAGAATGATCAAGAAAAATACTTCACATCAACCTATGGATTCCATACACATGCACATTTGCCTCTATGTACACACACATATGCACAACACACACACACACATATGAACACATGGACACACCTTCTACTCCACCCCGACACAAAGAAATTTAGAATCAACTTATGTCACTGTCACAGAAGCAAGACAAAATAGGATCCATTCATCATATTAAAAGTAGGATTCAGAGTGAGAAGGGGTTAGTTAGACAGCTGAGTTGATACTGAGCATCTGATTTCAGTTTTTCAAAGTAGAACCAAGATTGGATTCCAAACCTGCTTTGGGACTAGTCAAAGACTGTCAATCATTCCGGGTCTGGATAAGAAAGCAAGGTAGGCACAGAACAGATGTGAAATGATGGATCAGATCAGACTAGCTAGTGGGAACATTATTTGATCGCTAGGATGGCCAGAGCAGGTCAATTGGATTTAGTTCATTGCTCAGAGATTGACTTGCTTACTGTCTGTCTGATCCATCATGTAGACACAGAAAGCTCCAGGGCTCCAAAGCCTTCTTGATGCCACTGAAAGTCACAGGCTGGGGCCCTCACCTTTCTTGTCGGGAAATCAGAGAGAAGTAAATAGAAGGGATGCTGTGAGTTGATTTGGGGCCCTTTGAAAGACTCTCAAGGTTACGTTGATAACCAAATTACCCCCAAAGGTTTCTCTTTCATCTTCCTCAACCAAAACAGACATTTTAAGAAGGTAAGAACACATTAGGATAGGAGAAAGTGATAAGACCAGCACTCAGGAGTTACAATAATAGTGTGCTCCCTTCTTCCCTAATGTATTGATCTTCTGAGAATCAGGGATTATTGAGAGAGGCACAGTGAATGCTCTTTGCTTTTATCTCATTGTTTCCCTTCTCTTCTGTAGATGCGAGGTTGTTTGTAGTTTCCAAGGGAGTGCTATTGCTCTGGTGTTTGGAAAAGGCTTTCTCTATGCCTGTGTCATCTCTGGGTGCTATCTTGGGAGAGATGACACCACAGTGACATGTGTAAGATGGCAAGCATGCTTGAGAAGCTGTACTTTGCAGTGGTGGCTGGGCTCTTCAGATTGGCCATGGATTCATAGTGAATTAATTAAGGGGCATTTTCCTTCTCTGGATGGTTTGCCTTATGGACCCTTCCTAGTGTATATTAGCCTCTTTCATACAACCATCATATTTTACCGTTCTCAGGGGCCAGTAAAGTTATTTGCTAGCTGTTTCTGACTCTTCACAGTAGTGGCCACCTTATATAGGTTAGGATCGTGTGTGTGTGTGTGTGTGTTTCATCTAGAGTTTATGAGTGGACAGGACATTTGCTATTTATGTAGTATCTGCTTGTTGGTGCACGACCCTTCACAGCTTTGTGGTCGTGGCTGCTCCATCAGCCTGGATCCCTAAGTGACTGGTGATTGGAGCCCAGAAGTGGGCAGGGACTATGAGATGAACATATTTCATTGCTTTTTAGCTACTGAAATTTGGGTGTTTTGTAGGGGAACGTCAAATCCTATAAAGTTATTAAAAGTCATCTCTGATGAAAAGATGATTCTCATCCCCGTAAGTCTATCTTTTAGTATTTTCCTCCAGTGCTTTCAGATTATTTGTAATTTTTGCTTGGTTGCAGCATAGACATAGGTAATTGAAATTTAATATTTGAATGGTCCCACAATAACAGGAATCTAGACTTGTGTGTATTCATTTGTGCATCTGTATATAGAGGCAGAAGTCAACACGGTGTTTCCCTTAATTACATTCCACTTTGTTTTGGGAGATGCAGTCTCTTATTAAATCTGGAGCTCACCAATTTGGCTAGAGTGGCTGGCCAGGAAGTCCCAGGCATCTTTCTATGTCCATCTTCTAGGTGCTGGATTAAAAGGGCGTGGCACTTCACCAGTCGTCTGAGGTCCCCTTTGCTTGCATGACAAATACTTTACTGAATCATGTCTTTAGTCCCACAGTCTGACCTTTTATTTACCAAAGTATCTTTCCTCTGAACATCACACCAAGACAAGCACATAGTAGGTGCTTAATAAATATTGATTAAATTGGTACTAAATGACTTTCCTTACCTCTTACCATAATGAATATTAGAAGATAGCTTATATGGCTGGTCAGCATCAGCAAGCTATAGAATTAGGCTTGAGGACTGCCTGTGGGCTACAACATACTTTTAGATAAATCTTTGTCTCCCAGCCCTCTCTATTCAGTTTGCATTGATCTTGTTTCTAGTTCCTTTTAGTCCCCTAGCATCTGTTAACTCTTGTCCCTGGTATAGGATGAGGCCACTGGGTCACTTGAAGTGCCCCTCCCCCCACCCGCAGGCTTCTCAACTGCTGTTTTAAAGATTATGCCATCTTCTTTTCCTAATTTGCTAGGAGCCCAGCTAAATCAAGGCTTCTAAGATTCGAAGTTGTGTTTCCAGTCTGGTTTCCTGCACACAAATTGTTGCTTTGTTTGGACATATCCTCGGGGTCCTGAGTCCTCCTTTTGAAAGTTTATTCTTTGACAATTTCAAATATGTATATAATAAATTTTGATCATATCCACTGAAGTTGCCCTTGCTTATCTCATCCCGTTCTCTCTGGACTCCTTCCCAAGTCTCCCTCCAACTTTCATATCTTTATTTAACGACTCCCCAACTCAAGCACCTAGTGTCCCCTTGCAGCAATCAGACGTCAGCTTTCTTTATTGCCATGTTCTCTGAAACCCTGGCGGAAGTGGGCCCTGGCTCACCCTTTCAGCTTTTATGTCTTTTATTTATTATATCCCAACCCTCCTGGCCTTTCTGCCTTTGAATGTGCGAACACGTTCTAACCTCACAGTTTTGCAGTGATATTCCTGAGACCATTCTTTGTTAGCATATTTTCAAGATCACTCCTCCCAAAAAATGAAGACTTCTGGGCCATTTAGCTTTCTCAAAGACCACCCCTCTAGCTAGTTACCTAGATTTCTGGCAGTAGCCCAACCCGCACCCCCATTGCAAGGTTTTATTATATTCTCTTTCTATCTCTCATTATCTTTGCACCATGGATGGGAATGTGAGCATCTGGAGATGAAGGACTCAGTGTATCTTCTTCAAGGTGAAGGCCAGCATCCTGTATACATTAGGTACTCAAGGAATGTTTGTTGACTACGTGAATGTCCAAGGTCTGTAGATCCCAATCAGATTTTACAGTTGTGAGATGTGCTTACTTTAAGTATACCACCTGTATTTGAAATACTGCTATTATTGCCTTCCTTATAGAGAATTCAAGACCTACTTTGACTGAATTGTCCATTTCTTTGTATAGAAAATTTGGGAATTCCATGAAAAGGATCCTGTTTCTCCTTTAGTCACCAAAGTTGCCTGCAAGGTGACCACAGCAGCGCTCCTTCCTTGACTGTCTCTTCAGATCATCTGTATCTGTGCCTGCCCTCTCTGTCATCCTCACCTCCCTGTGTCACTCCTTCTTTGCCTTTCGGCTCCTTTATTTCCTCTGTCCACACAAGTCCTTCAGTCCATTCTGCCTCATTTACCTTCTGTTGTAAATTAAGATCCTGGACTGCCTGTCTGATATCTAGGCTGACTCAGGTGATGAATCTCGACACCTAACGAGACTCAATGAGGAGTCACCCTAATTCAGCTGCCATTTGCCCTCTGTAAATAGGGCCCTATAACCGCTGCTCCCCATAGAATAGTTACTGGGGATATCTTTTGAGCATTGAGAATTGAACGTGGGTCTTGTGAATGCTAAGTATGGTCTGTACCACTGAGCTGCACTCCCTACCCCATTACCATAAACATCTAGTGAGGATTATTTTGAAAAGTATTGGGGTCACACTATGTGCACAAAATATGTTGGCTTTCAATGCTCATGCATTTCGGCTTTTTGTCTCTATTTCCCTCACTTGTTCTAAATCCCACTTCCCTGTAACCTTACTTTTCAGTGGTAATGACACAGAATAACAATGTCAAAATTATAGTGGTAGTCCTGATGAGAAGGCCTAATTTGTCTCAGTGGGATATGTGAATTTTTGGAGGAAAAGAGCCACTCATTTAAATTCTAACTCTGTTACTTACTTACTGTTTGACCTTGGACAATTTATTTTGCCTCTCTGGGCCTTCAGTGGAAATAATAGTAATAATAGCTATCTCCCGCTAAAAGGCTACTTGTGTGATGTGAGACACACAGGCACATGCATACACACCTGTAAATGCAGATGCTTGTTGCCTGGTAGATTATCAGTAGCCTTTCCAGACTAATTTACAAAATTACCTAGCAAATAGGGAACGTTTTTGAGTTAGTCTAATTTAACCTACAGGGAAAGGCACTTGTCTCTCCTTGGGATACATGAGCGAATGTAGTAAGGCTAAGGGTTAATTGAGACCCTAGTGTCCATGGGATACAAAAGCAATGTTCAGAGCCATTGTCAGGGAGTTCAGGAAACCTTGATGGCTCATCCTGGTTGAGTTTCAAGTCTTTGCAGCCCCCTAGTGGCCACGAATATCATAGGCCTGTTTATAGTCGTTGACAAATGAGGGAGTAAATTTGCCTTTGAACAAGAGTTATATAGACAGGAAGGAGATGGAGTGGGGTGTGAAGGGGCTAGTGTTTTGACCCTTTTCAGGTTTCAGATAGAAAGATATTCTTCTGAGGGTGCACACACCAGGAAAATTGATCTGAATCCGAACATACTAGGGAAATATTTAACTTCATACTCCTTCCTTTTTCTCCCTTCCCTTCCTCCCTCCCCAAGATAGGGACATCCTTTCTCCTCCTTCTGTCAAATAATTTTTGTCACCCAAACAATTAAGTCGGTACAGTTAAGAATTTCAAATGTACATGGAAGCTGGAAGTCCCTGAGAAGTAGTGCTGTTTTTTTTTTTTTGTTTGTTTGTTTCTTTTCTTAGGTTTTCACTGGCCAATATGATAGCATAGTGCTAGAAAAGACCCTGGCCCATGGAAGAGCAGAGGCTCCACTCAGCAATTGTCTTATGTGGGGCTGTGAGCAAGATATTGTGTCTCTCAGAGCTGGATGAGGGAGGGTCCACGAGACAATGCACTCAGATACTGGGGGAGCTTGCACAGGTATGCCAGTCAACCTTGGACAGAAGGAACTGAAAAATTTGTGTGAACTAAAGATTTGTCTTATAGGGGCATCTGATGAACCTTCTCTTGAAGCACAGCCATTGTCTGAAAGGAGAGGAGACTAGAGGGAGAACCCAAGCATTTTAATTGAGTAAATAAAAGGCCTGGAGCCTGTGCACGACTGTCCCACACTTGCGTCTTTCACTGGGTCACACCCACATCCCCTGGCCTGCTATTCATGGAAGGGTAGGACAGAGTAGCAGGCAAGAGGGCATGAGGATAGGCGTGGGAGTCTCTTGTCATCTATAACCCAGAATTGAAATTAAAAATATTTGTCTTAGGTGTGGTGGCTTATACTTGTAATCTCAGCACTTGGGAGATTGAGACAGGAGGATTGCCAAGGGTTTTCCATCAGTCTAGGCAACGTAGTGAGTTCAAGTCCAGTCTGGGCTACAGAACAAGCTCTTATTTCAAAAAGCCAAAATAATGAATAAACAAAGGGTCTCAGGCTAGGGTGGTAGTCCAACAGCAGAACGTTTGTCTGTCACGCAGAAAGCTCTAGGTTCTATCTCTGGTACCGCAGATTTACCCTGAAAACCTATTCAGACACCATTCTGAGAAAACGAAGTGGCTGACAGGTCTGAGGGCATTTGATATGGCTGAAGAACAGCTCCGAGATTCCGGAGTACCAGACTCTCAGGAATACTTTTAAACAACAAGAGTGTCAAGGCAGAAGGTTCCCTTTTAAGGCCCCAAGACAAGCTGTTCTTGGATATTGCAGGGTGATGCTATCCCTGCCCCCTCCTTTGCCTCCAGTTTTATTCCGGAATCTGCTCTTCTGAAGTCGGACACATTTAATCTGTTAAATGCATAATTAGAGAGAGAGCTTGGTTGCAAAGATCACTTCCAGTCTTCCCATTTGTCCAAAATACTCTCTTGTTCTCACAGCAGAGAAATAGGGCAGACACTCTGGAGGAAGGACTAAGAACCAACAGCGGGAGGCGGGGCGGGTTTGGTGCTTTTCTCAATGAATACTGAGGCCTCTGCAGATTTGCATAGAAGCGGATCTCGCTGCACCATTGGTTGGCAGACCAGGGAGGGGGCGGGGCCGGCCTGCGTGGGCTGGGCTGCTGCGAGGAGTTCACTCAGGAGTCCCGCCTTCGCCGAGGCCCCGCCCCCTCTCGGCGCGCGCTCGCGGCTCTGCCAGCTGCAAGTGGCGGGCGCCCAGGCAGATGCGATCCAGCGGCTCTGGGGGCAGCAGCGGCAGCGGCAGCTGGCACCTCCCGCTGCTTCTGTCCAGGGGGTCTCAGGGCAGCGAGACTCCTTCCGGCCGCCCCCTGGCCAGTTAACAAAACCACGGGCGCTGCTGGTAGGTGAGGAGGGGGCTAGATTGTGGGCTCCCCTGCCCGAAACGCTTTCACTCCTTGGCTGCTGCCGGGGCTGCTCTGGTGCCTGGGAAGTGAACTCCTAGGAGCCAAGACGTTGGTGACAGCAAGGACGCTGCAAACTTAGGCGGAGGCAGCAGGAGCCTCCTCTCCGCAACGCAGAGCTTGCGTTCACGCCCAGAAGTTCAGCGTGCAGGGTGATCCAAAGACTTCCTGCTGCGGAGGTCACTTGAGGGGGCGCTAGAAAGCAGCCCCCTCCGGTGGTCCTTCCCTAGACCTTCCTAGGGAAGGAGCGCGGAGGAGGTGACAGGAGCGGAGGACGTGGGCAAGACAGTGACCAGCCCGGAGCCAGGGTGCTCAGCCTGGAAAGTTGCGGAAGATTGGAGGCTGCGAGGAGAGCTCCGGTCGCCGAGGGCTCCCTCCTAGCATGGTAACTAATTGCCTCCTCCCTTCAGTGGTAGTAGTTTCTCTGGTCCCTGAGCGAAGGCCACTACAAACAGGGGCGCAGCACTCCGAGCAGCTGCGAGAGGCTCAGGGTCCAGCTGTTGAGCCCAGGGTGTCTCACGGTCTCCAGACTCGCCCCTGACTTCCAGATCGGCTTTGCTGAGAACCCTTCTTGCCTGCTTGCGGCTTGGGAAAAGCAGAAGAATCGAGCTTACTCACAATCCCTGAGATCAAGAGGAAGGAACCTTTCAGGACTAAGGACTGTTTGGAGCTCCTTCTCCCTTTCTGTCTTGGAGAGAGTGAAGGGCAAGCGAGGCTGGACCAGCGAGGAAAGGGAGACTAGTATAAACTCTAGCCCTCCAGCGGGATGGGAGCCCTTGGGCTCCTGTGGCTGCTGCTGCTGCTGCTTTCGGCAGCAGCCTCGGACTCCGGAGCTGCCACAGATCAGCAGGCGGGTTCTCCGGCTTCAGGGCCGCCTCTGCAGCCCCGGGAGCCACTCAGCTACTCGCGTCTACAGAGGAAGAGTCTAGCCGTGGACTTCGTGGTGCCCTCTCTCTTCCGTGTCTATGCCCGAGACCTACTGCTGCCGCAGCCGCCGTCCCCCTCGGAACCCGGGGCTGGTGGGCTGGAGGCGCGGGGATCACTGGCTCTGGACTGTGCCCCTCTACTCAGGCTGCTGGGGCCACCATCTGGGGTCTCCTGGGTAGAAGGAATCGGTTCGCCTAGTCCCGAGGCGGGTTCGACGCTGTCCAGGGTGCTGAAGGGAGGCTCTGTGCGCAAGCTCAGGCGAGCCAAACAGCTGGTGCTGGAGCTTGGCGAAGAGGCGATCCTTGAAGGCTGCATCGGACCGCCAGAGGAGGCCACGGCTGTGGGGATACTCCAGTTCAACCTCAGCGAACTGTTCAGCTGGTGGATTCGCCACGGCGAAGGGCGGCTGAGGATCCGCCTGATGCCCGAAAAGAAGGCATCGGAAGTGGGCAGGGAAGGAAGGCTATCTACCGCGATCCGAGCCTCCCAGCCCCGCCTTCTCTTCCAGATCTTCGGGACCGGTGAGCAGCTCCCACTAGAGTGTGCTGGGATTTGCATTTTTAATTACACCAACTTGCAGCCACTATTAACGAACCCTTGTGCTTCTTAGGCTTTTTTCCCCGGCATTCTTGAAATTATACCCACGCTTTCTCATTGTGTGTTTGAACATAGTCACTTCCCAATAGAGCCGTCTTCCCTCTTTAGTAACCAAGTTGGGAGAAAAGTTTCTCGGTGTTGGCAGAATGCCTTCCACCGACTTACACATGATTTAGTTGTATCATAATTGGATGCCCTCTGTCCTGGGCTCTGAAAATGGCTGAAATGTCCCCCCCCCCATAACTCCTAGGTTCCGAGTTAGTGTGGGGCTTCAAACTATCGCCCTTTCTTCCAGACTCTTGATCCTTTCATAGGCCACCGCTGATTTGGGGAATGTGTTAGAGTTTCCCAGAGAATATAGAATTCCTCTTTATATTGAGTCTCAGCCAACCACCCGGCTCTGCCCTCTTCCCCAGTCCTGGCTAGCCCAGAAGTTCCCTCTTCCTTAATTATTCATCCTGCTACACTGGACTCCTGTCCCCTCTCTGTTCTGCCCTCTCAGACACTCACTCTTCCCAGATGTCCTGTAAAAGTCCCAGGGGAACTTAGGAACAAGGGGCAGGAGAGTTGTGGAGAAAGGGATGAAAACTGATAAGGTTGCTTTGATTTGGGGGAGAAGCAATAACTGTCTTCACTGCTGTCCTCCCCGACTCCCTCTGTTTTCCCTGGGAGTCTCAGCCTGCATGAATGTAGCAGCTGCTCCTGATGATAGTCTCTGGCGGGCCAGTTTCCCTGCAGATCAGACTGCTGGAGGCTCCTGGAATGAGGTTTCTGTTTCATTTACTCCCTCATTTCTTCCCACATTTATCAAGTTAAGGCTGTGTGTGCAAGCACTTACTTCTAACTCTTCCACTAGTATTTTTTGAATGGCAAAAGAACAGTTTTGAATGAATGTTTCTCTCTTGAGGCCATGGAGGAAGGACTTGTGAATGAATCGAATATACAATGTAAATGAGAAAATCACAGAAAGAAATAATGTTTTTTTTTCTAAGAAGCCCACACTAATTATATTGGGTGAAACTAGCTTCTTTTCTATAATTCTCATTCTCAGAAATAAATGAAGTTCTTATGCTCCATTGGTTACTAATATTTAGTATTAATTGGATGGAAAGCATTGAACGGGGTTCATTGTAGAGGTACAACTTCTCCCATGTTAACACACACACACAAACACACACCACGCCCACTTGCACTAAATACTCTCCTGCAGCAGAGCTTCCGAGAAGCTGAGGGTCCCCGTCACTGCACAGAAACTGTACTGGCATGTGGTCCTCAAGGGAAACAGAGGGCAGATCTGCATTTCAGCACTGGCATTGGTAGCATCGGCACCACTTAAAACAACCCCTTATGATCAGTGCTGGGATTTGTATTGTGCCTGGTGAAAGGCAGGGTCTGATGAGCTTGGCAGTGCCTTCAGTGAAATGAGAGGAGAGAATGAAACTGTTGTCCCACTAAGGACACTTTTGTGAAGAACAGCTGGGCTTTAATGGCATTGTGGCTTCTGTGGTTTATGTATGCAGCATTCTCTTTTGGTGTCCAACGCTTCTGTAATGGATGTAAAAAATGACTCTCTGGGAAGACAATTTTCTTCCCCTTTCCTGTCTGAGCATTGCTGGAGCTTCCTCATCACCTCTTGTGACATGACCATACACCCCAGCAGTCTCTATCAACTGTTGTCACATGTTGATGGCAGGCAAAAGGGGGTTGTTTTCCAGCCCTGAACCTGCCAACTACAGACAGGCTGCAAAGAAACTATCAGTGGTTGTCTTGAGTCACATAATCATTCAAAGAGCATACTACTGTAGTCGAGCCCTATGTGAACTCAAACCATGCTCGGGGGAAGCTTCATGTAGAAGGAGTGTCTCTCAAGAGCTGCTCTGCTACTGGCTGCAGGGAAGCAGTGAGCATCCCAGGCCCTCCCTCAGGAGTGCAGTCCATTTGGCAGCGGGACCAACACTTATGCATCATTTGACACATATAGAAGTGCTGGCTTCAGAAAGAGCCAGGATTCTGCCATTAAAAGACTAGAACTTTTGGCCAAGCATTTTTCGGCAGGATTGAGATCAAATGGTTATTGATGGGATCAAATAAGACACTAAGTGTAACTGGATGAGCTCCCTGTGACCTCCAGAGAGACAGACAGCTTATTCAAAAGCACTTCGGGCCTTGTGCTCACACTTGAACAGGATGGCCTCTCTTGTCTCGGAGGACATATACTATCTGCAGTTAGGCAGCTAGCCACACAGCACTAGCCTCTTGCCTCACCTCACTGCCTCCCCACACCCCCCAGACACAGACTCCACTGCAGACCTCTCCGTGGAGTGGGCACATCCTGTTGTCACACACCACATTCTGTGTTGGGGGCAGCACTCACCACTGTGACTCCATTCATCATTTTGCGTGGAAATTCTGGTTTACATTCTGCTCCTGGGGTTGATCTTTCTACTTCTCTTGTTGGGTGGAATAGATGAGTTTATTGTTTTTTTATGGGCTCTTATTTATAGAATGGGGCATTTATTCTTTTGTGACATAGGATCTTCAATTAAATGCAAGGAATATGGACAACTCAGGTTCTTTTTCCCCCGACCGAGGGGGCCTGCGGTCCTGCCTAGAGGGGAGCAATGGTGTTGATGGGTCTATGTGGGGGGGATGTTGTTCTGCCACTCCCTGTTGTCAGTGTTCTGCAGGAACCCACTTGCCATAGACTGAAGATAGTTTCCTAAACTTAAGCAGGACCATGTCTAGGGAGGTGATAAAATGGAAAAGAACCCAGTAAGGACAAAGCTCAACCATTGTATTGCTTGTGGTTTGGGCTGCCTGAGAGGACAAAGGGATGTTTGAGAGTCTTTGTAATGAATGACATGCTTGTGGTTTTTCTTTGTGGATTATTGTGAATTCATAAACGGGATCAATGCTTCAAAGCCTGAAGCATTTCCTGGGAGAACCCATTCAAGAGAGGCAGTTGCTGAGATTCCGTGAATGGTGATGTACTATCCAGAGCAGTCCAAAGCTCCCAAAGAGGTCTGCTTGGATGCTAGCACATTACCCACACAGCTCTGGCTTACATCCTGGTGTGCAGGTGCTTTGAGATCAGCTTCTGTGATCTCATAAACAAAGGTGTAGAGAACATTGTGGGATAGAAGGGTCTGTTTCCCAGACCTTTCCCATACCCACTTCAGGAAAGGAGAGACGTAGCCTGGGACATTATATGTACCACAGAGAAATGTGGGCTATTTAGAGTAGATGCATGCAGTGCAGTACACCTGACCCTTGATCTCACATATTGTCTACCCGTTCTCATTTCACTTCTGAAAGGGGTAGAGAGGGTAAAGGAAGATCGAGAGGAAATTGGAGCTCCCAGGAGGGATATCAGTTATTTGAGGTGAGTTGGAACCAGTCCAGAGAAGAGCAGAGCCCTGATTTAAGAGCCAAAGGGAGTGATTTATGATGAAAGATGAAAAGAATTAAATATACATGTCTGGGTTAAATGGCGATGAAGGGAAAGCTGTGGTAACAATCTACAAATCTCTGAAGAGAGCGACTGTCAGGATCAGGAGCTATTTAGTGTATCCTTTAGAAGTAATAGGATGGGCCTTCCAGAAGACAACTCTAGGTTACACATCTAGAAATCTTATTTTCTGAAATAGAGACTCCTCTGACTATGGAATGGAATCCCAAGGGAGCAAGCGGGGAGTCAGGTGAGACAAGCCACAGCATTTGTAATTAATAAGCTCTGATGTTGCGAAGCCACAGTGGGCAGGAGGATTGGAACGCAGGAATCATGATCTTTCTGGATCTCGTTCCTGGGAGTTTTTTGAGTACTGGCATTTCCAGGGGGGGGAAAAGAATTACTAGAGTATCTTTTAAAATGGGAAACTTTTACAAGATTGTGAGTAAATAAAATTGAAATCACTAGGTTTGTTTGTTTTTTCCCTCAGTCCCCACATTAAAGCTTTCCTCTGGGGGGACAGTCTGGTGATGTACTGAGGGAAGTCACATTCACCAGAGGAGTAGGTGACCAAGGCATAGGTGTGTGTCAGCATGGGGCTGAGTCATTGGAAAAGGTAGAAGGTGACCAGGGTTTTAAAAAGATGAGATCAGTTCTAGGTTGAGTAAGCCTCTACTGGCAACTTCAAAATTCTTTAAGCTGTTTCCAATGGATTAAAAATGATTTAATTTCTTTGTGTGTGGGTGTTTTACCTGCCCGTGTTGTCTGTTTACCATGTACACACAGAGGCCAGAAAAGGAACTCAGATTTGCCAGGGCTGAAGTTACAGGCTGTTGTGAAGTTGGTGCCGGGGGTTGGACCCTGGTCCTCTGGAAGAGCTGCTGGCCTTGTGACCGCGGAGCGATGTCTTCAAAATCAAGTGAATGTTTTAACAGTGTTCAAATTACAATGAGAGGGGGGCAGAGGGAGGGAGGGAGAGAATACTGAGGAATTCCTGTTCATATGCAGGAATCAGAGAGAATGCTATCTTTGATAGTGGACATGTGTAGGAGGATGCTGGTCTGTTGAAGGGCAAGAACGACTGGCCTGCACGTATAGGGAGAGAGTAAGAAATGCATTGGCAGAAATCCCCAGTGTTCTCCCACCTTTAAAGGTTACTGACTGGTGACCTCATTTTATGGGAATTTGCCCAGCCTGGTAAGGGATGGTTCTCCTTTCATTATAAGTGCTGTTAATATTCTCTTCTAGTTGTTTGAGACTTTACGACTCATAAATCACTTTCACAGTTATTATTATTTTTATTAATTGCACAGTAGGCAGGAAAAGTAACTGCTCTATTTTGTGAACAGACTGACTGGAATCCAGATGCTTGATGACACACTTTCAAGGTCATGTAAGTACAAAGCCGTAGGCCTGGAAACTTCAGTCTACATGGTGAGAGGTTATGGGATGTTAGATACTGTACTAGGTGCTGACTAGGACCACACTTTCCCTTGTCTTCAAATCAAGACATCATCTCAAGGTGCGTGTTATAAACTAGGAAGACGTAGAACAGTGCACTGTGCTTGTCCCAAGGCCAGGCAGTAAATATTTGGTGGTCAGTAGCCATTACTTGGAGACGTAAAATCTGAAACTTGCTTTCCTTATTATAAAAGTGGGGAAGTGGCGATAGCTTCTATCTGATTCTAAAGGTAGGAGGTGACAGTTCAGGGTATTACTCTAGAGATTAAATTGGATGATACATGTGAAACCTTAGGTTCATGGCAAATGAGTTATAGAGGATTCCATCAATATGAGTCACAGGTTTTCCTCACAGCGGCATTACTCCAGCATCTGGTGATCTACAGCTCTGAGGGATCCGCGTGCATTCGTGCTTGTCTGAATGGTGCTACTTGGAGCCATGTAATCCCTGTGTGTGGCCATGTGTGATGACCCTGATGACATTGTAGGTTCACCTGCGATGAACTTCTGACTTCCAAGAGAGGCAAGGGACCAGAAAAGAGTGGCCATCATGGTAGTTTCTGTTTTCCCACCCAAACTCTGTCCTTTCAGAAGAGAAGGAAGATCAAGTTGTGGGTGCCCCTCATTTGCAGCAACACGTGTCCTGTAAGAGGTCTTTTGACCTTGGATTCAGTCCAAGCACATTCACAGCCTGATTATTTGTTCTACAGAAAAGTCTTGGCCTTAACTTTGAAAGCATGAGAGCAGTCCTAGGGATGAGCAAGACCATG
The DNA here is from genome assembly GCA_004026605.1 of Ondatra zibethicus. Classification (NCBI taxonomy): domain Eukaryota; kingdom Metazoa; phylum Chordata; class Mammalia; order Rodentia; family Cricetidae; genus Ondatra; species Ondatra zibethicus. Next base: position 167,422 of record PVIU01001880.1, on the reverse strand, counting down.
ATCACACAGAACAGCAGTGTCCTAATGCAGATATCCCTTAACTGAGAGTCCTCTGTCCAGCTGGTGCCCTGTCATGTCCAGAGGGGTGAAGGACCCCTGGTCTCAGGCCTATCTCTTATTCTGGTTAGCTGGAGCTGTGCTCTTCTCTTCCATTGTCATGTCAACCTCAGCTTTCTTTCTGATGAGTGGGGAGGATGGGAAGAGATATAAAGAACCAATTGGTTTCTAGCCCTGAGCACATCAAGAGCAGCTAAACCTTTGGGGTCCCATGGGTGCCTATGGGAGGCTTCCTCAGGAAAACAGCACAGCCTTTAAAAGTCTATCCAGTAACTAGGTGACATCTGGTAGCCAATGGTTTTCATGGGTCACGACTGTACCATCACCTTCAGAAGATGCTCATGCCTATGATCTTTACTTCCTGCCTGTGGATAGGATATAAACAGCTGCCCAAAGCTTATGTTGCATGACTTTCCTGCTCTGATGGACCACACCCTCAAACTGTGAGCTACAAGCTTCACTGAACCCCTCCCTTCTCTAAGTTATTTCTGTCATGATGAGGAAGGTCACTAATACAAATGAGGAACTGAAGTGGAATGCTGGTCTGGTGCTGAGACAATGAGGGGTGGGCAGAATCCCTCAGGAACTTTTTTTGGTGAGCTGGATTTCTCAAAATCATTTTTCCCCCCTTCAGAAATTTTCTGATGACTTTCCAGCTGGCTGTTCTGAGCATGAGTCCTCACCCAGGGAAATTCTAGCAGATTCACTGGGTGATATGTACGTATTTTAGAAAGCCTGAGATTGCAGGATGGGACAGGAGAGCTCCTTTAGGACAGATCGACCCAAACACTTGGCTAATTAAGTCTTTGCCTTTGCTCCCTGCCTTCCTGGCTAAGCAACAGCAGGTATATGGAGGTAGGTGGCTAGAATCCCTTAGAGAAAAGGAAAGGCTAAAGGGGACAAGTGAAAATAGTGTGAACACAGAGGACACAGAACATGCAGGCAAGCTTAGGGGATTCAGGCAGTTAGCCAGAGGAAACTAGAGGGTAATTTAAGACACCAACTCTTTTTTTTCCTTTTTTTTCACTGAGTTTTCCTTGGAACATGGGTTCATGAAGGTAGGCATAGACAAGGCTCTTTTGTAGACTTTTCCTACATAATTAAAGTTAGTGTTCTGTGATGGAGAGAACTCTCCAATAGAAGTGAGAGGAGCTAGTGCTTGTTATGGTATTCATGAGTAATTAAATTTGAAGTCCTGTGCAATTTATTTAAGATTGCTGGTCCTTTGGGTCTTTAGGGGAGGTATCATGAGGTCTCCACTACCTCATGGGGTCATTATGAACATCGAATGTGATGAGCTGTGTGAAACACTCCAGATTGGATCAAGAGACAATGTGACTATCAGATTTTTTTTTTTTAGGATTTATTTATTTATTATATATACAGTGTTTGCCCTGCATGTATGGCTGTGTGCCAGAAGAGGGCAGCAGATCTCATTACAGATTGTTGTAAGCCACCATGTGGTTGCTGGGAATTGAACTTAGGACCCCTGGAAGAGCAGCCAGTGCTCTTAACCCCTGAGCCATCTCTCCAGCCCCAGATGTTTTTAAACGCTAAGTTTCTACTTCCCCGATCATGGTTTCAGCCAAGCCCTGGAAGTAGGAGCAGCAGTACAGGGCCTCAGATTTTGAGTCAGGTTTTGGTTCAGTCTTCAGCATGGCATCCTTACATCCTTGCAGAGGTTCTGAGTCCCCTGCCCAGGGTTTCTCAAAACAGTGGCCCTGCATTGAAGTCCTTCCAAGTACCAGACTGTATTGTGTGATAAGAGATGTTAAGAGTTTTCCTTTAAATCATAGAGAGAGATTTTTTTTAAAGCACAGGGGTGTGAAAAATATCTCTTGAGAGTATAAGCCTTGGGTAGTGCTTGATAATGGACATATGAATGAATCACTGCTCTGATAGAGACAGAAAATCCCTAGCATCAAGAAAGTTCTCTTGGATCCTGTTTCAACCATACCCACTCTCCATCCGAAGTAACGATTTTCTTCTTGATCCATATCTTCAGATGGCTGTGACTATCCTTGAACTTTACACAGATGGTCTCATGCCACATATGATGGTTAGTGTTTAGTGACCACTTCCAGACTCTAGAAGAACCTGGAAGAACCATCATCTAGGGAGATGGTTCTCTTGGCATCCATGTGGGAGATTTTCTAGATTATATTAATTGAAGTAGAGTCTCATCTTAACTGTGGGTGGAACCAATGCCTGGGCAGGGGATCTTGGACTGCACAAAACAGAGACACTGAACTGATCATGCCTTTGTCCGTCTCTGCCTCTGCATTGTGCATGTGATGTGAAGAGCTGCTTCAAGCACCTACCACCCTGACTTCCTCATGATGAATGCACCACCAGTATGGGCAAAACCAAACTATTCCTCTGCTACATTGCTCTTGTCAGGGCATTTTATCATAACAGGCAAAGAATTCGAGATGCCTTTTGTCTTTTCTGTGTCTGCCTTCTTTGACTGATTTTTGTGAGATTCACCCATATTGTTAAAAATGTTCTCCTCTGCTTTTTTTTTCGTTTGTGTTTTGAGATAGAGTCTCACGGTAAGTCAAGCTGGCCATAACTCACCATGTAGTCCAGGCTGACTTTTAACTTGTGATTTTTCTGCTTCAGCCTCCTGAGTGCTGTTGTCATGGAGATACGTTTCCACATCTGGTCACAATGTTCTTTGGTTCTTCTTCTTCCTCTTCTTCTTCCTCCTCTTCCTCCTCCTCCTCCTCTTCTTCTTCTTCCTCCTCCTCCTCTTCTTCTTCTTCTTTTGATTGCTGTGTTGTATTCCTATGAATGTACATATTATTTATTTTTTTCCCTTCCGTGGTGGTGTCTCTGCAAGAGTCTCAGATATCAAACAATCTATCACAAATAAAATGTAGAGTATACCACAGATCTGGGGTGGGAGATCTGCTTTGTCACTTATTGGACCAAGGGTATTTATTTTCCTCTCTGTATACTTTAGTCTTTTATCTGTAAAGTGATAAAAATAATGGCTACTGGCAGGATTATTGTGAGAATTTTATAATGCACAGCCTGTAGAAAAGGTCCCCATGAAGAGTTATATCTAACAAATGTTAGTCCTTTCTCCGGTTCTTGATTGTGTTTCTTCCCTCCAACCATGCATGTTTCAAAGATGCTTCCTGAAGTAGGGAAGGGATATCTTTAATGGGGAGGCTGTTAGCTCATGGAGGTGACACAACAGCCGAAGACTATACAAGTTCTGTAACCATTTCAATAATAATTCCACTTATAAATAAAACAGCTTTCAATAAGATTCTTATGCCATATTCCACAAATGGTGCTGGCATAACTGGATATCAACTGGATATGTAGAAGAACGAAAATAGATCCATATCTATTACCATGCACAAAACTCAAGTGCAAATGGATCAAAGACCTCAACATAAAGCCAGCCACACTGAACTTCATAGAAGAGAAAGTGGGAAGTACACTTGAACGCATTGGCACAGGAGATCACCTGCTAAATATAACCCCAGTAGCACAGACACTGAGGGAAAAAATTAATAAATGGGACCTCCTGAAACTGAAAAGCTTCTGTAAAGCAAAAGACATGGTCAACAAGACAAAATGGCAGCCTACAGAATGGGAAAAGATCTTCACAAACCCCACATCAGACAGAGGACTGATCTTCAAAATATACAAAGAACTCAAGAAATTGGTCATCAAAAGAACAAATAATCCAATAGAAAATGTGGTACAAACCTAAACAGAGAACTCCTAATAGATGAATTTAAAATTGCTGAAAGACACTTAAGGAAATGCTCAACATCCTTAGTCATCAGAGAAATGCAAATCAAAACAATTCTGAGATTTCATTTTACACCTGTAAGAATGGCCAAGATCAAAAACACTGATGGCAGCTTATTTTGGAGAGGATGTTGGGTAAAGGGAACACTCCTCCATTGCTGATGGGAGTGCAAGCTGGTACAGCCAGTTTGGAAATCAATATGGCAATTTCTCAGAAAATTAGGAAACAACCTACCTCAAGACTGAGCAATACCACTTTTGGGTATATACCCAAAGGACACTCAATCATACCCCAAGGACATGTGCTCACCTATGATCATAGCAACATTGTTTGTCATAGCCAGCACCTGGAAACAACCTAAATGCCCCTGGACAAAGAATGGATTAAGAAGATGTGGTACATTTACACAATAGAGTACTACACAGCAGAAAAAAATAATGACATCTTGAAATTTGCAGGCAAATGGATGGAGCTATAAAACATCATATTGAGTGAGGTAACCCAGACCCCAAAAGACAAATACAATAAATACTCATAAGTGACTTTTAGATATAAAGCAAAGTAAAACCAGCCTACAATCCACAATCCCAGAGAACCTAGACAGCAAAGAGGACCCTAAGAGAGACATACATGGATCTGATCTACATGGGAAGTAGAAAATGACAAGATCTCCTGAGTAAATTGGGAAAGTGGGCATCATGGGAGAAGGTAGAAGGGAAAGGATGAGGAAGGGAGGGGTGTGGAGAAAAATGTATAGCTTAAAAAAAGATTTTTATGCTTAATTAGAACATTAACAAAAAAACCAAACCATTCAGTCAGTATGTGATTTTGCAAATTCTTTGGTTTTATAGTCGATGAGACAGAAAATGCCATGTACAAATATGTATTGAGGTACAAATGTACCTCCTTTAACTGTGCAGTTTAATTTGTTTGAGCAACACACACATGCAATTACCATCCTAATTAGAATCTATAACATTTTAATCCTTAGAGGTCTTGCTAGACCAGTTTTCAAAATAAAAAATTACTATTTGAGAGTTTTATGGCATGTTAATTGATCCTATTCACCCTCAATTCCTTCCCTAATTCCTTCCAGATCTACCCCACGCCCACTTCTGCATTTACAAGTGGCCTTGCATGCTTTCTGCTCCAAGAAACTTCTGATTTGATCTCTGTAATCAGTAGTCTAGTGGATCCTAGAGGTTCCTATGGATGGGGCATACAGCCTGTATCTGTGGAGTTCATCATCTTTAATTTTACAGATTTGGCTTATTATTGCCTTTTTATGTGTGAGTGGCTAGTTTCTTTTCATTACTGAATAGCATTCCATTGTAAGAGCATACAGTGGTGGGTTTTTCCCAGGCATCTCTTGACGGACATCTCCTGTCTGGAGCTCTCATGAATACAACTGTCATTTTGTTGTGATTTTGTGGCTGTCACTTCTTTCCCATTCATTGCAGAGTTGTTGGAGCAAATGGTAAATACATGTTCATATGTTCAACGTTATAAAAACACATCTGCCAACTTGTTTTCAAAGTGGTTATATCACCATAGCGTCTCACCAGTATTACAGGCCTGAATGTATTCCTGAGATTCAGAATGTTGTGTTGTTTGTTCTGAGACAGGTGTGGAACCTCAGCTCTCCTCTAAAAGCCTTTACTTTGAGTCTGTCCATAGAGTTGCCACTTGGAGGGACTGGAAGCAGAGGTCAGTCCATTCAGAATGACCACATTTACCATCATTCTCAAGATTTTTCCTTAAAGCCAGAGCCTTGCTTGTGTTGTGCTATAGTAAAGGTTGCCTTTGGCCTTTGAAGGGAGACAACAGAGATTTTCTCTGTTCTGCCTGGTGTGGAGGAGCCCATGGCTTGTTTCTATTGGAGTCTTAGCTTTTGACGTCTCTGTGGGGCTGATCCTGCTGGAGGCTCATTATCATGAAATTAGAAGAAAAAGAGGAGAAGAGAGAGAGAGAGAGAGAGAGAGAGAGAGAGAGAGAGAGAGAGAGAGAAAGAGAAGAGAGGAAGGAGGGAAGGAGAGAGGAGGGAGGGAGGGATGGAGGAGGGAGGAAGGGAAGATGGAAGGAAGAACATGGAGGTTTCTCTTTACACTCTTGGATGACACGTCCCATTTCTCTGATCTCCTGGACAGGGAGAGAGGATCTCCGAGTGTTTTAGCCCCCTGTTGTTACCACCACAGCTCTTCAGGGACTTGCCTTTGGATCACAGAGACAAGAGAAGAGATAGGAAAAGAACACTTACCTCCAAGTATGTTGCCTGTCCAGAGCTCGGCTTTCTTCTTCAGAAAAGTTTTCTTTACTTTTCAGAGCCCTGAATGGTTGCTTTTTATATGCTGTCCTGCAGTTTTAGGTTGTAAAAACCAGGATAAATACAGTTTAGTGGGTTTGTGCCACCTTGGCTGTGTATTGTTTTGTTGTAAACTTCTATCTATGATGTTTTCCTTCTGTTTTTTAATATTTAATGTGTGTTAGTCCTTGTTTAAATCTTGATGCTTTCTTTTCTGAAAGTGCCTTTGATGTTCTTTCATTTTGTATGACCGTCTTCACTGAGTGTTTGGGCTGCGGACACGTCCATGTTGCTCTTCTATTGTTAGTCTTTGTACATAGCTTCTGAGGAAAAGTCAGACCCTAGCCCATGTTTCCTGTGATGTCTCCTCCACCCTTCGGTTCCCTTAGGATTTGTTTTTCATGACAGTATGTCAGCCATTTGCTTAATAAGGTGGCTTGATGATTTTACTGTTTGAGATATATTGAAAGACCAGATTTGGAGGTTTTTATTTTTTATCACATTGGGAAATCTTTTTTTAAGTACTGTGGAACATTCTAGCACTGAACTGTATCCCCAATCCCCTATTTATTATTGATTTTTAGTTTGAGTTACCTTGAACTTTCTCTGTATTCCAAGCAGTCTTTGGATTTGTGATCCTCCTGCCTCGGCCTCCTGAGTAGCTGAGATTATAAATGTGAAACACAGTTCCAAGCTCACATTTGAATCTTTTTCTAATATTTTTCCTGCCTCTACACCTTTTAGGGATCCAATTATAATCCTATTGCACAATATAGTATGTTACTACATTATATGAAGGATCTAAGTTTTTTTTTTTGTTTTTTGAGATAGGGTTTCTCTGTGTAGCAGTCCTGGCTGTCCTTGAATTTGCTTTGTAGATCAGGGTGGCCTTAAACACACTGAGATCTGCCTGCCTCTGCCTTCCAAGTGCTGGGGTTAGAGGCGTGTGCCACCACCGCTTGGTTTATTTCCCCAGTCTTGTTCTTCCCCTGTCTGGTTAGCTTTTTTTTTTTTTTTTTTTTTTTTTTTTTTTTTTTTTTTTTTTTTTTTTTT
>PVIU01001880.1:147516-160138 GCA_004026605.1 Ondatra zibethicus | reverse complement strand
GAGATACTTACTTATTCCCAGCTCTAGATCTTACTTTAATTTTCATTCCTTCCCCCTTTATGCTTATGTTTTGCTATATTCTTGAACATATTTATTATAGTTATTTTGGAATTCCTTATCTTAATTATATCAACTCTACATCTCTATGTCAATTCATATAGATTCTCTTTCCTTTGGTTTTAGGTCACATTTCCTGTCTTTATATCTGATAATTTTGTACTTGGTTCATTGCGAATATTACATTATTGAGTGTGGAGATTTTTCTGTTTTTATTTAAAGACCATTGAAGTGTTTTTGACAGTTTTTTTTTCTTTACCAGTCAATCTGATTCTAGCAAAGATGATCATCAATCTTTTATAAGGTAGTTTACTTAAGCCTTTGTTTTATGGTTAAGTTAGACCTAAAATTGATGAGGATGTGGAGTAAGGGGAACACTCATCCATTGCTGGTGGGAATGCAAACTGGTCCAACCATTTTGGAAATCAGTGTGGCGGTTTCTCAGGAAATTGGGAATCAACCTACCTCAGGATCCAGCAATACCACTCTTGGGAATATACCCAAGAGATGCCCAACCATACTACAAAAGTATTTGTGCAACTATGTTCATAGCAGCATTGTTTGTAATAACCAGAACCTGGAAACAATCTAGGTGCCCCTCAATGGAAGAATAGATAAAGAAAATGTGTAATATTTACACATTAGAATACTACTCAGCGGTAAAAAAAAAATAATGCTTTGGAAGTCTTTAACAAATGCTCCAGGTGTGGTGAGGTCTGTATGCTGGATATTGAGAACTCAGGCCTTTCCCAAGTGTTTTAATTAGGGTTGCTATGCTGTGAAGAGACACCATGATCTGGCAACTCTTATGAAGGTAAAGATTTAATTGGGTCTGGCTTACAGGTTCAGCATGGCAGGTAGCATGGTAGCGTGCAGGCAGTCATGGTGCTGAGAAGGAGCTAAGAGTCCTACATCCGGATCAGCAGGCAACAGGGAGAGAGAGCCACCGCACCTGGCTTGAGCTTCTGAAACCTCAAAACCCACTCCTAGTGTCACACTTCCTCCAACAAGGCCATATCTACTCCCACAAGGCCACCTGTCCTAATCCTTTCAAATAGTGCCACTCCCTATAGCTTATATGGGCCATTTTGATTTAAACTACCACAGCAACTTTGTGTGAGCTGTGGTAGAAAGTTTTCTGCCTACAGTTCCCTGGTAGTAGGTTTATATCCTCTGTCCTTTCCTCCTTCCCTCCCTCCCTTCTTCCCTCCCTCTCTCTTTCCCTTCCTTCCTCCTGTCTTTCCTTCCTCTCACCCTCCTTTCTTTCTCCTCCCCCACCCTATTCTCAATCAGTTGTTCTTTGCTTACACTGCCGCAGCTCATCCGTAAATATATGACTTCTTATGCAGCCAAAGACTTCATGGGAACTCTTCATATAGTTTTATGGAAAAATCTCTTTTTCTCTCCTTTATCCTTCTCCAGATTTTATGAATGTCTATAGCTTTTGGAATATTTCCTGAGAAAATACTTATTCATTAGTTATTCTGTTTAACTGAACAATTACCAAGTTGCATGAAGAAAAATATCTTCCTCCCAGGAGGATTTCACGAAGGAATTGAGGAGAAAGGCAGACAAAGCATGCTCCTAAATATCCTTAACTAAAGGCATCTGCCTCTCCAAGGCTGAGGGAATGGCGAAGCTGGCTATCATGGTTCAGTGGAGACCTAAAGGTTGTTTTTTTCTGGGGTGAAGGTCAGGACTATTCTGTACCTTTAGATACCAAAAAGCTCATTCTGCTAAAGGCAGATGCACTCTACTGCTCAGTGTGTGTTGAGAGGAGTTCTTTTCCCCTGAGACAGGAAATTATAGCCCTGTAATTTAATAAACAATAAGCTGGTTGCCTTGGGGCAAGGAATCAGGTCAAAGGGTATCTGTCGAAAATGATGGATTTTTTTGGGAACTGAGACCGAAGCTGAATTAAAAAAATACCCTAGGAGTAGGTGATCTGAGAACAGTCTTGGAAGGAATGCAGCATTTTACTTAAGAAAAGCTAAGCACTGCGCCTTGCAATATGGGGGCAATAGCAGAATATGTTGTCTAGAAGAGGAATGGTTGGCTGGACAGAGAAGAGAGGAGAAGGGAGAAAGAGATATCCATACAGCAGAGTCAGACAAACTGTGTGTGTGTGTGTGTGTGTCTAAGAAAATAGGACTATACAGGGGCTGAGAAATCTAAGGAATATTGGGGGGTTCTGAGAAACTGCTGTACCATTTTTATGAATTATATGTGGGGATGGCTTGTTTAGTCTATAATTTAGATTTGTTGTGGAAGAAATAAAATGTATTTAGGTCTGGAGTTGGGAAAGTTCATATCGATTGCAAGCTGACGATCCCTCAGGAAACATATTTTCAGAGTGAGTCTCCTAATCACAGGGAGGGCTGGTGCTAGATTGGAACCCTGAGAAGCTGTTGTACTATCTCAGAAGTGAAAAAAAAATCACAGATGGGTCCGGATATACTAACTACAGGAGAAACAGGAGGAAGGAATTCAAGCCTAAGATTTTCATATGGTTTCCCTGAAGTCTGCGACATTGGTGATGAAGACAATTGGAAAGAGGATGTGTCTCAGGGGTACAGTGGTTGGCATGATTACAATTCAGTGGGGCATCCGTCAAAGATGAGGTTTTCTGGTATGCACATGACTGTATGGGACTGAAGTTGATAGGGGAGAATTCAAGGTTTATATAGCTATGGGAGCTATTTACCTGAACTTGGTTGTTGAATTATTGAAAGCAGATGGGTTTTCCAGAAGGAGGAAGAGGAGGAGGAGGAGGAAAAGGGGAGGCAACGATCTGAGTTTTAGCAAAGTTCATAATTATGAAGTGGAGCAGACTTAGTGCTGCCTCCTGCAAGAATGTCCTTAAGAAAGGAAAAGAGGCTTCCTTGGTCGGGTACAATGGAAAGGCTATTTTCTTGTATTGGTAGAGCTGTCTCTGCACACTAGGGTAGAGAGACATTTAGTCTCTGACATCTAGTCCTGAAGGCCGAGAAGAGAAAGATGTCAAAACAAATCGCTCATGTAGCCTAACTGTGAAAGGAAGGAAGAGGAAAGGAAAGAGAATGAAGGACCAGTTTGAAGTCTGTCAGAGTGAAGCAAAGATGTGTTGCAGGCAGACAAAACTCATGCTGAAATCAGGGGGACAACAACTAAAAGGAAGGACTGCGGGTGTGAAAAAGTAAAAGGAAACTTAGGCAGCAAAATCATTTAGCACGGCTATTGTAGAATTTTGTTGTTTATTCAGTTAATATAAAAAGTATTAGGTTTTATCATGGCACTCCATACATGCCACACATGTGTCATTATACTTTGTTCTTCTTTTCTGTTCTTTTTTTGGGGGTGCATTGTCTTGCCAAGCAGCTCAAGTTAGCTTCAAGCTTGAGTTCGCTCTGCCTCAGCCTCCTGAGCACTGGCTTTTCAGATATGTGACACCGTGCTTGGCTTATTGAAAAATCTCACCGAGTTCTTGGGTACCATTCCATCTAGATCCCTGTCTGTTCCTGGAGTCTTCCATCAAGATGAAATTCGTAAATCCCATTTATGAACTCTCCGGGGATGCAGGGCTGTTTCATGAGATCCTGTGACTGCTGTACGGAGTAGCTGGGATGAAGTTTAGCGGCAGAATCCTACTCCTTTGTCGTTTCCTATTAAGCTCAGCAGCCGACAGGTTTCTTAGTTTAATCCTTACTGTCACATAGTAAGGTTGGCTTTAGTTTCATGTCACTTCTGTTTCCTTACTTAAAGAAACTAAGGCTCAGAGAAGTTGAGCAGCATTCCCCAGGTTACAGTGAGTGTAGAATGAAGTATTTGACTTCAGCCTGTTTAACGCGTGTAATAAATACACATATTATATACAATATAATAGCTACATGTATTAACTCAATGTCATTGCTCTCACTTGTGGCTATAGTTCTACCCACAAGTACTGTCTTTTCCCCCCCGATATTAGGGCCCTTAGAATGTCTCAAGTTACTTATTCTACATAATCCTGTTTTGACCTTGAGGGTAGGGATGTGTCTAACTATGGGCAGGAAAACCGCCCAGAAAAACGCAACAGCCTTCTTTGAGACGAGAAGCCGAGTGTACAAAGAGCCATGTAGAAAGGAAGGGTGGGGGCCAGATGGTTTTAGTCTGTTCCATGAGGTATGACCATAGGTCATGCTAAGTAGATCATGAAGCCATGCATATTCTTCCTTTCCATGGCTTCTGCCTTCCCTTCATGCTCCAACCTTCTGGTGCTCTCACATCTGCTAGGCAAACGCAGCCACTGGGAACAGCTCAGAAGTTTATTAAATATGCCTGTGTCACGGTGGGCAGGCGAGGTGAGAAATGTGATGAAGAAAGATTTCTCTCCCCATCCTCCCCTTCCTCTGTCCCTCTCCCCTTCCTTCTCCCCTACCCCTTTCATAGTATTAGCCCCAGTGCTATAATTTGGGAAAGTATGGAAAGAAAAAAATGCCATGAAGCAGAGATGCAGATTTGCTACATTTGACCTTTCTTTTCCTCAGAACAATAAATGTCAAATAGCTAAAAATGACAGCTAGCGTGCTCGGACATTATTTATGTTCTTAAATATTTAGGCAAGAAACGTAATTTTGACTTAAGCTTCATTTGAATGAGGATTCTGACCTCTAGAATCATGAGCCTTTTTAAGGATCCATCACAAGCACTGATGTTTACATTGCAGAGAAACAGAAAATGGGAAATAGAAAACATGAAAAATCAGGACAGAATAGGAGTGGTAAATGATTCCTGGTAGGTAATGAGAACATTTGATAACATCGAGCAAGCATTTTGCAGCCCAAAATTGTGTTTGCATTTTTCATATTTGAGTAATGTCGTATGGTGGCATCCAGAGACAGGCTCACAATCAATATGTCTTCTCTTATGATTAAATACAAAGAATTTTAAGGGGCGTGTTTACTGTGTTTACTTATATTATCTATCCTCATTTCATAAGGATGTCTCATCGTTAAAAGAGAGGGAGAATTATTTTTGCTTTGGCTGCCTACATCCCGATAGAAGTCTAATCCTTGAGCCCCGCGTGCAACACTCTACTCAGCCTCATACTTAATTATCATCAAAAGCAGCAGCATCCTCTCCAGTCTGCGAGGTGAAGTTTTGTGGGGTTTTAGGATTGTGAGCATGAGTTAACCCACACACTTCTGAAAGGAGACAGTACTGCTTTGTAGAAGCTAGAGTTCTGGGCCGGCTCCCTAGCTGCAGTCTACTGTGGGGGAAGCTCTTACTCTAGTAAGACAAGAGCCTAGATAAGAATGAGGTAAATTTAATAGTTTTGCTCCACACTTGGTGCATGGTCAAAACACTGAACATGCCACTCTGGGCTTTGCATCTCCTAGTTGTTAATAGACACATTTCCTTGCCTTGTGGATTCCTTTCCATATAATCTCTTAGGATCTAACCATCTTTACAATTAGAGTTTATCTCATAGAAAAGAAATAAGAGACCCCTCCGGGACATATTTTTCCATCAATAGCTTTTTGTCTTGCCAAAGAGTAAAAAGTTGTTAAAAAAAAATCATCTCTGTCCCATTGTCCGTCACCTCAGGATTCCACAGGGAAGCAGCAAGTCAAGCTTTATTCACATCAAACGTGCTGAAATTGTGAAGACAGTTTTTACCTCTGAAGGTAGTTCACCTTCATAGCAGAAAATGCTACTTATTTCAGTAATTAATTGTGAAGTCCGAGGCTCTGTAATTTGATTGACAGCACTAGAAGGAAAGGGGCGTTTTGTGCTGGGAATGTTGGGATCCGGTTTCCCTCTGAAGGTGTGTTCACTGTCCTGTTTGTGCTGCAGCAAGTCACCTAGACGTCCTGAGTCTCAGTTTGTGTCTTATCAAGTAACTGAGTTCTAATCTCTTTTCATTTCATATCAATATTGTGCATCAGTATTCTGTGATTCTAACCTATTTCCTGGACAGATGCAATAGCATCCCCTGGAAGATACTGCCCCCCAAATCAGGTGTAGAATCAATTAGAATTTCACAGATCAGTGGTGAGAGATGAGATCCTCCTCTGATTGTCATGTAATTGGTAAATAATAAGTAATGATAAACACTCCTTACTTCTAATATACTTCACGGACTATGGCAAGAGGAAAGATATTTAAAACCATATCTACCCCACAGGAGGAGTTTTTATGGTTATATAGTAAACTAGTTCAAGCTTCTGTGTCCTGATTTTCTATTCTAATATTTACAGCTTGTCAGATACTAGGTATGTGAACAGTGGTGACTGATCGACGAGTTATTGGTTAGTCAATAAGTAGCTATATACTTGTGTATATATACATACAATTGTAAGTCTTCTTTGTGGGGATGAGGTTTCTTTCTACCTTTGTCAGAACTGAGGGTTGGAAGTGTCTGACTCATCCATCTCTGTGTGATGGATTCTAGAGGCACTCAGGATTTGTCGACTCAATGAAAGAAAGGATAACGAATGAAAGAGGGGTGTAAATATGGTGTGTGCATGAGGCTGCTTGAACAACCCATGCCCCGGCGAACCCAGCATGTGTCTGACAAACTCCCTCGCTAACGTCTTAATGGCTCATTGACTCCTTCCTTAGCTCCGCTTCTCCATTCGGCAAATAGCCATCAACACTTTCCGATGTTCAGAACTTTGTCATCTTTCATAAAAATTGTATTTATTTTTATTTTATGTATGTGTTTTGCCTGCCTGTAGGTCTGTGCATCACATGTGTGCAGTGCCCATGGAGGCCCAAAGAGGGAGTGGGAAACTTGGGAACTGGAGTCACAGAGAGTCGTAAGCCACCATGTGGGTGCTGGGAACAGAACACGAGTCCTCTGCAAGGGAACTTAACTCTGCAAGTACTCCGAACTGGTGAGATAGCCCTCCAGCCCAATGTTGAAAACTTTGTAAAGTTCTGTGTTAGTCAGTTTCATTGTAACAAGAACAGATACCAGAGAAAATCAACCTAAAGGAGGGAAGGTTTAAGCTCATGCTTTTGGAAGTTTCCATCTCCAGCCCTTGGCTCTGTTCATTCTGAGTGAATAGTGAGACAGGTCATTATGGTGATGGAAGTGGCACACATTGTGATTGGTGGGAAGCAGAGAGAGACAGAGAGAAAAATGACAGAGAGAAACAGAAAGACAGAGATGGAGAGAAATGACAGAGAGAGACAGACAGAGATGGAGAGAAATAGAGAGAGACAGAGAAATGACAGAGAGAGACAGAGATGGAGAGAAATAGAGAGAGACAGAGAGGAAGATGGAGAGAGAGATACACATACACAGAGATAAAAAGAAAGAGAAAGACAGAAAGGGGGGAGGCCAGAGGAAGAAGTGGAGGAAGAGGAGTAAACTCAATTGGAGCAGAGGACAGACCAGAAGCTAGTGTGAGGGTTAATCCTGATTGGCAACTTGATTGCATCTGGAATCAGCTAAGAGTCACGCCTGTGGGCTGGCCTATGAGGGAGGACATTTCCCCGGCAGGATTAGCTGAGGGGATTGGGTAACCTAGTTCCCAGGAAACAGTTGTGCCTGCCTGCCTGCTTTTGCTTCTTGCTCATACATATGTCTGTCCCATTGCCACTGCCACTGCCATCCGTTGCTGATGATAAGAACTCAGCTTCTTCAGCCTTCCACCAAGGACTTAAGAGTGGCATATCTCTAGGAATTGCCCAGGTTTTCAGGGCACTCAGATTTGAAGGCCGAATAGCTATAGGGTACTAAGTCTCTCTGCATGCGGATAGGCACTATGGGATTACCTAGCTCCTATTATGCCAGCCACGCTTATAAATTCCCCTTTGTAATATATATTCATTCTCCTGCTTATGCTTTCTGAAGAACCCTGACCAATACAACCAGTATTGTATCGCGCCACCTACAAGAGTATGGGTTCAGTGACTTATATCCTACAGCCAGACCCCATCCCCTAAAGTGTTCACCCCTCCCACAAACAGCACCAGAAGCTGGAGGACAAGTGTTCAATACACAAGCCCGTGAGAGAGATTTTGCACTCAGATCGTAAGAAGTCTGAAAGAGTAATAAACAACAGACTGTGCTCCCTGACTTTAAAGAGCTCAGGGTCTAATAAAAACCATGGGAGTTGGAGTCAGAAGTTGGAGGTTCAATACTTGACACTACTATTGGTTTCACAATCTTCATTTCAGTTCTCCGAGTCCTCAGGAAGTGTAGGGATGTGGAAAGGTCTATTGGGATGATCAGACAAGACTACACTGAGAAATCAAAAGGTCATGAGCATTGTATAACTGTTTAATTAAAAATCACTCAACATAATGTAGACTTGGGGCGAAGTATCTTGGGGCAAAGAACAGTATTTGGGGAAGAAGAGATTTCTGGAGGGAGCTGAGTCTGGCTCCAGGAAGATGGGTAGGATTTGAATGGTTGGGGTGCAAGAATAGGGTTCCTTATTGGGGAGTATGGAGTGTAGAACAATGTGTATAGACAGGGAGCAGGCAGAGGGCGTCAGTTCGGGATGAGTGAATCACAGTCTTTTTAGAGTAACCGCAATGAGCTCCTGAACCCTCTGAGTGGGTGGGGAAGTTTTGTGTTAAATACTTCAGATGCACAGGATGAGGTCAAGACCTTGAAAAGCAAGCAGGGGGCACTTAATCTCCTCAGAACAGGAAATAGGCAGCCTTTAGTGACCCAGTGTGAGCAGCGTGTTAGGAAGATGCAACTGTAATGGTGTGTGGTTTGGATTAGTGTGGACCTACTAGGGTTGGGATGCTGTGTTTGAAGTGGGAAGACTTTTAAGGGAGTAGATTCAGATGGGCTGGGAGAGAAAGGGGGACTTCTAGGAACCCTTCATAGACCATGGTATCAGAGGCAGAAGAGGAAGAATCCGAGTGTTTCTAGAATTTTCTGCCATCAGGATTAGAATAACAATGGGAAGAAGAGTCTCAGGAGGAGAAAGGATTTGGGAGATGAATTGAGCTCCCTTCCCAGCTGAGCAGTGAGATGGTAGCCCAGCTCCAGGCAAAAGGTCTTGCATAGAGACTGACTCTGGGAAGCAAAAGAAGTTGGTGAGGCCTGGGGACTTGGGAGCCAACACAGACTTCTCACAAATCACTCTCTTTACTTAGAAGTTGATTTCGTGCTTTTTAGAAGATGAGAGAAAATGAAAAGCTTGCTGAATTATGGATTATGCAACTGCTTTAAAAGTAATTCTCTCTTCCCCTCCTCCACATCTCCCTGGTGAGTTCTCTGTTCTTCCTTCTGATATACTTCTTCCCCTCTTTGTAAGTGGAGGGACACAATAACCTCTCTTTCTGTCAGATCAGAAGATTGGCAGCGAAGGGATCAGCAATGTTCACCAGAAGACGTGACAATCCCCTCTGCGTCCTTACCAGTACAATGTAGATCAGAGGGCTGGGGCTTCCTCTGGAGAAAAGCAACCATTTATATTTATAGGAGGAAATGTTTAAAGAGCTAAATCCTCAGTTCCCTGGACAGCCCTGTTGTTTGATTTGCAGCTTTTCTTAAGCAAAGAACCGATTCCCAACAAGAGAGGAGCTGCTTGGGAGATAATGTGATTAGATGAAGTAGGGCTTCCAAACCTGGTAGACAGTGGGCTGGAGGCCAGGTCTCCTTCCCCTTCCAAGCTTAGCCTGTGGCTTGATGAAAGTTCTCAAAAATGGTGAATGGAGCACTCAGAAGTTGAGTTTTCTTTGCTCCCCTCTTCTTTTTCCTCCCCTTCCAAAAGGAGGATTTTGTTTTTACCCGTATTTACCTAGATTTCCTTAAACATTCATCAGTACCAAGAGCATCGGACTGCGGCTAAGACAATGTTGGGAGACGAGGAAGGGCACGAGACGCTGATTTATCTCATCAACTGTCCCACACCAGGCCCTCTGACAGGCATTCTTGTTTAACTTTCATAGCTGCAGTACCTAGGCATTTTCATCTCTGTCACACATACGAGGCTCTGAGGGGTGGAGAGGCTTGCCGAGGTTGTGTGAGCAGCAATTGGCTAAACCAGGATTTGGTCCCAGGTTTCTAGGTCTGAGGATGCCTTTCTTGTTCCAAACTTGTGTCGCCTTCCCGTTCCCATTAGAAGGGATTTTTTTTCTTTTCTAAAAAGACACCCCATCACCACCATCTCTAAGGTGGGGTTGGGCGAGGATCTAGTCATTTTCTATCCGTCTCCTTTCCTGCTGTCTCCCATTCCCTTGGCCCCTCTGCCCTTTGTGGTGATCTCTCTTACTTCTTGCCACCGTCTCCACACAAAATGATCTGTCCTGAGGTGGGCAGAGGAGCATGAAGCAGTGAGCATTAAGTCTTTTCTCCATGTTCCGTGACCTTTCCATTGACTTTCTGTGAGTCCCTGTTGAGGGCAGGAGGGCATACACTCCATTTTCACTGCACACACTTCCGGTTTTCATTTTGGTTGTAGAAAGACAGTGGATGAAATTACTACTGCATGTAAGTCTTCACAGTGGGTGTTAGCGTCAGGCATCCATACTTGCCTGCCCTTGGGGTCCTGACAGGATACATCTCTAGCTGTAGTCACTAGGAGTGCCTCCTATGCACATTTACTATGTTCCCTGACCACCTCCCATCTCTCTCTCTCTCTTTTCTCTGTCTCTGTCTCTTTTCTCTGTCTGTCTCTCTCTGCCTCTCGCTTCTCTTCTCCTGCCCTTGTCCCCAGAGGCCAGTCTTCTCTCTCCCCTTCTCTCTTTTTCTGTACCCTTTCACTGAATAAAACCCCCTCCACATGAACTCTGTTGCATGGAACTTTTCTCTCGCGTGCCCCTTTTTCTAAATTACAACAGTGGGTCCTAGGGAAAAAATTATTTTTGGTGCCTACTTTGAAAGCTCCTTTAAGTGAAAATAAAAGTGTTTCAGTTTTGTCTATTTAGATGCCATGGCCAAGAAGAAAGAAATCAGTAAGAAAAAGAACAGGGAGCAACCGTGCTCAGAGGTTAGCAGGTTCTTGGTATAAAAGGCAGGTAAGTGCGTCTTGCTGTGTGGAGCTTGGTCCACTATGTATTTATTGCCTCTCCTGTAGCTCTGATATGTCCAGGACTCCCTGATATGTGGCCATTTTCACTGACTTCCCTCAGTCTTCATGAAGACTTTGCTCCCTTGACATTCGTCTCTTTATTTCCTCTAGACTATGAATGAAAAGGTGAGTTGGCTTCCCACAGGGAAGATGTGTCTACACTTTTCAAGGCTTGCTACTCTGAACAAATCAGGGAATTTGCATGGCCGTGGGTCCTTCAACATCCTTCGGTCGGTTCATCCTTCCAGAGGGGTGTCGCTAATAGTGGCGATTTAGGCTAAAGAGAAAGCCAGCTGTGAAGATGAACTGAACTGATACACACGGAGCCGCCGCTATACCGCACTTGGCACATGGCTAAGCGCATCATAGGTGTTATTGGATTTATGGTCGCTGTACCCAGGTCACTGCCTATCACAGAGCATTGGGCTGCACGTAACAGACCCAGTTGAAAGTAGATATTCAGTAAGCGGTATGCTGTTTCACCTCTGAGGTTTTGAACAAAATCACCTCTGACACATGACAAGTCTAAATACCCAGAGCCATGTGTTTTCCCACTCCCTCAGGGGTGCTGGCTCCTCCAGGGCTACAGATAAGTAACTACAGAAACTTCACTCACCTTTACTTTTACTTTTGGCCACTTACAGAGTCTAAAAAGGAGCAATTGTTTTTCCCGGGTCCCCCCCCCCCTTTTGGTTTTTTGAGACAGGGTTTCTCTGCAGCTTTGGAGCCAGTCCTGGAACTAGCTCTTGTAGACCAGGCTGGTCTCGAACTCACAGAGATCCACCTACCTCTGCCTCCAGAGTGCTGGGATTAAAGGCGTGCACCACCACTGCCCGGCTCGTGTCCCCTTTTCAAGAAAAAGGAAAACACCCCCCTCCCAGTGTATTTCCACTCATGGCCCCTTTGTTCAGTTTGCCTCATAGAAGGGTGACAAAATTGGTTCCTAGGAGAAATAATAGAATTTGCTCAGATTCAAATGTGAGCATGCACCAGAACTGCCAAGAGGACTTGTTAAAACAAGACATGGCTGGGCTCCATCCCAGAGATTCTGATTCAGTAGGCCTGGGGTGGGGGCTAGGGATTTGCAATTCTATCAAATTCCCTTCTGGTTTCAGGACCACACTTGAAAACATTTGGCTTAAACCTGTCAGTCCTAGGGCAGCTTAGGGATGCTCCAAGGCAGAAAAGAGCAGAAGGTGTACCGGCAAAAAGGAGGGATGAAGACGAAAGGTTCTATGCAGGGACTCTGGTCCCCTCTGGCTCATACCTTCTTGCAGGTCCCTCTTCATTGAAAATGGTCCTAGTAAGAGTCTGGATTACAATTTTGTCTGAACTGGAAATAGAAGGAATTTCTTTATCCTTCTGGTAAACACATTATGGACATCAAACATTTTGAGTAACTGACCATGAGGTGGTAGAAGTAGCTTCTCCCTGCCTTTATATCTCATTCTCTCTCTTCTTCACCAGAAATGTCAGTGCCATCTGTAACATCTCATCTTTGTGTGTGTGTGTGTGTGTGTGTGTGTGTGTGTGTGTGTGTGTGTGTGTGTGTGTGTGTGTGT
>PVIU01001880.1:0-147416 GCA_004026605.1 Ondatra zibethicus | reverse complement strand
GGAGCTTCCCATCTGGAAGACATTCAGTATCTTGGGCAGAAGGTCCCCATGGCCTTTCTTCTGGAAGCCGAGCAGCCACAGCATCAACCATCAGAGAGCTTGGGGCTGTGGTTACTTCTAAATGAGCACTCATTATTGATGCTAATTGAACTTGAAGTTAATGAAAAGGGATTATTTTACAGGGCTTAAGTCGAGGCCAAAATTGTTATTACAGGTTAATTATTCTCCTTAAAAGGGACCATTACAGCCATGATTGTTTTTTATCAGCATTTTCTCTGGTGCAGAAAGAGATTTCTTCGAAAGCAGATTCTTGATATAATTAGTCACCTCATCTAATTCTTAATCACCAATCATTTCTCTTCAGATTAAGGTTAATCAAAAGTGTATGGGTTGGATACTCTGCCTTAATTGCATTTGATCAGTTTCAAAGAAACTCTTCTCCTTTGGTCAGGTGTGTGGTCTATCCCTGTTTCTAAATCTAAGATCTGGCGGAGACAGCCTAATAGAGAAAACTGCCTTGTGTTCTTACCCAGTCCTCCTGGCAGCGGGAAATGAGGACCTCTGGGGCTGCAGAAGGGAGTGGGAAGGAGAGTCCCTGAGACCGTGTGGTGGAAAACCCGCAATGCAGAAAATGGGTCCTCTGTTCTTCTTCCTTCTCAGCCCATTCTTTTTCCTTCTCTTCTTCTCCCTTCTCTCCTTTTCTAGCCTGTCTCCTTCTTTCCCATTCTTCAGTCTTATTATCTCTTAAGTTCTTAATTCTGCCTTCAGGTCAATCTTGGTTCCTTTCCCCTTTCTCTCTCCATTTCTCTTGAGTACAGACTTGCACTCCTGACTGGATGGAAGTGTGTATTGGGGGGGGGCCTTGCTCCCAGATGCTGCTATGGGAAGTCGGCACAGAGTGAGAGATATGCACTCACTGCACGGGGGAAGGGAAGCAGGAGGGAAGAAGAGACCTTGATTCCTGAGCAGAGCCTACAGAAGGACCAGCTTCTTGCCAAGAGAAAGAGAAGGCTGTGGGAGTAGACCTGGGCTACCATACATACAGAATGAGGAGGGATTTAATCAGCAAATCCCAGCATGACCTGGAGGGGAAGTATCTAAGCTTGAGTAATACACGCCTAACACCGTGGTGCTCCTGACTGGTACAGGAACCACCAAAGCAACATGCTAGAAAGCCTCAGGAGGAAGCATGTTTTCAGAGGCCCTCAGTCTTTCTTGCTACCTGTGTGGCCCACAGTGATGGCCCCATAATTAGGAAGGACAGAACAAATACACAGCTTACTTCCTCTTTCCAAACACTTTTCAAATGTAAGCTTTATTGGTATGTGAATGCCTATCCTTTCCTTCTTTTGTGTGTAGTGTGTGTGTGCCTGTAGTCAGAGGACAACCTTGAGTATTCTTCCTCAGGCATTGTCTACCTTCTTATATCTTATTTTATATTACTTTATTTTTAATAAAGTTTCGGTGGGCTAGAACTCAGCCAGTAGTCTAGGTTGACTGATGTTGAGCCCCAAGCATTCACCTGTCCCTGCCTTCCCAGTGCTGGGATTGCAGCTCATTACCATCATGTAAAGCTTTTCCAGGGGTTCTGGGTGCTTGGCTCGTGTCCACATGGCAAGAGAGCTCTGTCCCCAGCCCTCCTAACTTTGTAAAAGTCGCTAGTTCTCTGCCTGTGCTTATTTATGCTTGTTTCCTTTTGTCCAGAACATCCTCCAGGCTCCTCCTCCAGACGTAGTTACTATTGTTTATGGGTGTTCTCCCAAATATTTTCCATGCTTTGATGTAGGACTTGTAGAAAACTATTTATATGATACAACAATGACCGCACATTGAATACCCACAGCTGGTTTTTATTCTTCGCAGGATAGCTTGGGGGTAAGCAAGCATGTTCCTGAGAGAACATGCATATTAGCAAGGCAGGGCTAGCGTAATCAAATGCGACAGAATGTGTGGTGTAAACACCAGATTCTTATTTTCTTATAACTCTCGATGCTGAGAGGCCAAGATCAACATGCCAGCAAGGTTTATGTCTTAGACCTCTCTCCTTGTCTCACAGATGCCCACCTTAACACATTGTCCTCACATGGCCTTTTCTCCTCCCACAAATATGGCCGGTGTGTCTTATGAAGGCATGAATGCTTCTTGGCCACTCATTTCATCTTATTTATGACTCTAACAGTCTTATCTCGACATATGCTTCTGTGGAGGATTAGGGCTTACACTGATGTGTTGGGGCAACACGATTCAGTCCATAACAACACCCAGTCTGTCCCCCTTCTGTGGTGTATGAAGGCATTTCCTCTTTTCTACTTGGAGGTAAAGTTTCCTCTTGTTCCTTCTCTCACTTGAGGAAAGCTCTCTATACCTCATATTTATGTGAAGTACTAAACTCTCCTATGCTGTGTTTCCTATATCATGCCATAGCTCCTTTACAGACACCCATTTCCTCTTTCATACTTCCCAAGGACTGTAAGCCCCTGCCTGGGGAAGAGCTTGTGACCATGCTTCATAAAAGCTTATGAAGACAGGTCTAGTGGCTCAAAAATGTAATCCCAGCTACTCAGATTGCAAGTTCAAGGTCTGCCTGGGCTACAGAGTTTGAGGCCAGCCTGGACATTTTAGCACAACCCTGTCTCAAAATACAACATAAAAAGACAGCTGGAGTATAGACCCATAGCAGAAAGCTCGCCTTCCCTTCCTTGTACTGAAAGAAGAGCCGGTGAGCCCAGCGTGCCTCGTCCATGCTCTCTGTATCTACTGGTATTTCCACCGCCACTCCCACTCTTCAGCTGCGCAGACAGGTTTATGAACCCTGTAGGAACATTTAGTCAGTATCCCTTACTTCAGGATACAGATACCTATGCTAGAACATTCTGGCACCAAAACAGATTGTTCCAGATATTTATATAAGGCCAGAAAATGATGCAAACCCCTAACCAGTACTAGAGTCATTTTTCTGGTCCCCGAGAACCTGGGTCACCATGGCATCACTCCTGTGGTCTTCCTTTTCCAGAACCCTGTTGGCCAAAAGAAAGCTGGCTTAGGAGAACTGATGGCTAGCTGATAAGCTGGTAATTGGCCAGACTGAGGTTCACAATTAATTGGTGAATTCAGATGGTTAGGGCTGCCCTGAATTAAGCTACTAAAAAGACTATTAAAATGCAAATATTATGGAGAAAGAATAAAATAAGAAACTATAGCTAGTGAAGCAGCGTTCATTTACAAAGCCCATGGATTCTTTTCTAAGTTATTTAATCAGTTGTGCACTATGTCTCTGAAGACACCAGAATAGAGCACAGCCAGGCTGTGGTGTAGCTAGCTCACAGCCGTACAAAGATCCTGGAAGCTACCCGCTCCTGCTTCCGTTCTCCATTCTTGTCTCCTTGCCAAGCCATTCTGTCTTAATAACTTCAAATTCACAGCCCATTCCCCTTTAAAGGAAAGCGTTGTCTTTTAACCCTTATTCACTTCTGGAACCTTTCACCATGAAAAAAGATTTTCTAATGGAATCCCCATTCCCTCCAGAGTGGGCTGCTCTCTGATGTCACCCATCCTCGGTGCAAAATGCCAACTAGGGGGCCATCCCAAGAAATAATGTCTAGAGCCAATTAAGGCTTTAAATCATGTAGGAGAATTAGAATCAGCCAGTGGCCCTTGCGTGCACTGCAGTAACTTCCATACTGAAGTCTTGCCCATCCCCAGGTGTAAGTGCTACATTAAGTTTTAAGACCTGATCAAAAATGCTTTGTGAGTAATGATGGTACCTGCTATTGAGACTGAACATAGGATAGGACATATCAAGATCTCACCATAGATACAAATGGTAGGGTATGTGTAGTTCCCCTATATATTCTCTGTAGAGAAACATTAACACCCCCACAGTGCATTTGATGAAGATTGAAGAAGTATAAGTACATGGATCAGGTGTGTGTGTGTGTGTGTGTGTGTGAGAGAGAGAGAGAGAGAGAGAGAGAGAGAGAGAGAGAGAGAGAGAGAAGCATCACTATTCTTCACAGATATTGGCATTTTCTCCCTAACGTAAAAGCAAGATGTTTGAGAATTGAAAGAAAGTCTAGATACAAATAAAATACTGCATTTCAAAAAGTGCTTAGAAGTAAGAATGCAACATTAATACCATCTTTTCACCATAATTTGTAAATCTTATTTTTCTGAAATAGAAGGAAAAAGTCCTGGATCAGAAGTCATGCCCCTTGGCTTCTTGTTGGTCTCTTAGATTTGATATTGATACTTTTAAGAGAGAAACATTATCAGCAAACTGAACTTTCGTTTAGCATATATATGTGTGTGTGTGTGTGTGTGTGTGTGTGTGTGTGTGTGTAGTTCCCCTATATATTCTCTTAGTATATATATATATATATATATATATATATATATATACCTACTAACTATCCTTTGAAGGGAGTAGTGTCACTAGTTTATCATTCCGCAGAGATTTACAGAGGTTATCACATGCCTAGGATCTAACTGCTTTGGATGGATCTGGAACCTTTGCTCCAGACCCAGACTCCTGGCCTCTGCTGATGGCCAGCATGCTGGTCAACAACAGCCACCAGCACAGCCACAGAAACTCTGCCGTGAGCCGCAGAGTGTGCAAACCAGGACATCCACATCGCTTTCCCAGATGCCCTGATCTTCTGTACTGTGAGAAAGGCATTAGGATCCCTAACATCACTTCCAATCTGAAAATTTATGATCATCTGAACTGCTTGCATCACCTTCTCCCCTCCATTTTTTTTAAAAAAAATATTAGTCACATCCTTTTATTAGAGAACCGCAATGAGCCAGGCACTCTGCTTAGGGCTTTTATGGGATATTTGAATTTAGAATCCAGTTCAAGAGAGACTAGAAGATGGAACAGGAGGGGCAGAAGTTACTTTGGCTGAGGTTATTCATCCTATAACTGATGAACTGGGATTTAAATCCAGCTCTGCCAGCCTTGTGCTGTTTCTCATGTAGACAACTCCTTCATGTTCTGCTTGTGACATTTCAAAAAATTCTGGTCATTTATCAGCTAAATTCTTGTCATTACAGATGTCATGGAAAGAAACCTATGCCACTGGCTGTGCTGAAGCCCATACAACCCTCTGTTTATAATGACCATGACTGCATACGAGAGTATTCAGACGTGTACAGAGCATAAGCCGCGGTGCTTGGTGTCTCTGAAACAGAGGATGCATGTGGGAATCTTCCTAGCATTGAGAGTTAGCGTTTTGCCACAGTGAAGTCATAGTAAATCTAACTCAGGAAGATGTTAGTGACAACAATAGCAGGTTCAGAAAGAGCTAATATTGAACTCTTTATAGTTTCCCAGGACGGTCTGCATCCCCTATCTTCATTTGATAAGAAGGGAAGCATAACGGAGTGAGTTGGGAGCCTGCAAATATATAAAACGATACTGAGCCTGCGAGGAGCTACTCGGAGCTGCAGGAACAAGGAGCAGGGTCACTGGTCGGAAGCAGACAGGCTTATCTTTAAAGACGTGATCAGGAAGGCAGCTGAGCAGTAGATAAATGTAAAAAGGCCCATGAAGCTGGGGATAAATGGAGCAGTATTTCTCTGAATGGAAAGTAGCTAAAATTCTAGGGCTAGGGGAGGAGGTAAGGGCAGAAATATTCGGATGTTATGGCCTGAGAAAAATCTCCAAAGCCGTCAGTAGCAGGGACAACAGTGGCACATTAGGAGTGTCCCAGAATAGATGAGGCAGTAAATCAAGGGGGGGGGGATATGGTCACTGGAAGGCACTGATGTGCCCTAAAGGAAAATGGGCCAGGGGAGGTTGTAAAGCTTGGTCAGCTGGGCTCTGGGCACAATGAATTTGACTGTGTTACCTGTAGAATGGCTCAAAAATTCAACATATTCTTCAAAATGGGCTTGTAGGCGCTTACATTATTCTGAAGATTCACAAGTCAATCTCCCCACCCCCAAGAGCTCATTTAAAGCAAAAATAAAGTAAAATAAGAACCTACTTTCTGAGAGATAGCATGCATGTGAAGAAGGGCAGAGGCTCCCTCTGATTTCGTTAATGTACACAGAGGCTGCCTGGACCCAAGTGAGCCTGGAGGCTGGCTGGCAGAGATGGGCTGGTTCTAACTCTCACTTGTCACCTGTCAATCATGTCATGAACTTGCAGTTCTTAGCTTCCAGGCTGGCTCAGCCTCAGTTCTGTCATCTGTAAGATGGAGACAGCAATAGCTCAATAACTGTTTGTTGTCTAGATCAAGTGATCCGCAATAGTCAAGCTCTTAGCGCAGTCTGTGTAGGGTAAATTGTCAGGGCTGGTCATCCAGAAACCACAGCCGGACAGAGAATGAGCGTGGCCCACAGTTTTCACATGGCGTCGTTGCACAGACAGTCACACTCTTGGTGTTTATCAACAGTTTCGTGTATTACCTTTCATTTATTTATGTTGCTGGTTGATGCTGTGGGAAGTTGCTGTCTGCTTCATGCCTCTCTTGTTCTGTGAATCAAAAGAAGAGTAACACTTATCTTTTTATTTTACTTAATGGATGGATTGATTTATATTGATGTTTGTGTGTGCACAGGTATGTGTGAGTGCTAGCATGCCTGTCCCTGCATGCATGTGGAATTCAGAAGGCAACCTCTGCTGTTGACCCT
The DNA here is from genome assembly GCA_004026605.1 of Ondatra zibethicus. Taxonomy (NCBI): domain Eukaryota; kingdom Metazoa; phylum Chordata; class Mammalia; order Rodentia; family Cricetidae; genus Ondatra; species Ondatra zibethicus. The sequence goes on along the minus strand of PVIU01001880.1, from coordinate 140,780 downwards.
CACCTCCGACCTCATTTTGAGACAGGTCTCCATTGTTTTTCTATTACATGTGCTATGCTAGCTGGATTGTGGAGATTCCACTGCTCCACCTCCCATTTTTCATAGACATGTTGGGCTTGCAAATGTGTGCATGATTTGTCCGACTTTATGTATGTTCTGGAGATGTGAATTTAGGTGCTCAGGCTTACATGGCAAGTACTTTTCTCCACTGAGTCATCTCCACAGTCTTCCTAAGACTCAACATTCTCATGGCAAAGGAAAGCAGTGCAAGGAAACCCAGAGGGTCTCTGCATGGACCTGGTACATTGTCTCCTGTGTGCACATTCCAGTGGGAAAAAGTTGAGAGGCCAAGGCCAACAGCAGAAAGCCAGTGAATAGCATCCTCCTATGGGAAGTGATTGGGGAAGAGACTGATTGTTTGCAGGGCAGCGAGAAAACCTACGTTAAGAGTTCCATGTATGAACATGACTGTATGTAGACAATCAGGTAACAGGAACAGGTTAACTCTAATCAAACTGCTGTTTCCTGAAGCAATGAATGGGATCAGAGAACAAACTGTTGACAAATCTTCTTGACCTTGTCGTAAAGAGAAGAGCAGGCTGTCAGGAGGGCTGCGCCTAGATGCTCGCTACCCCTGTGCTCTCAGGTTTAGTTCCACTTGAGCCTTTACCTACTGCTTGGTACCAACCTCGGGTAGCTTGGAGTCTGAACTGATGGCAAGCCGGTGTCTCCCAAAGCAGTTGGATGCAAGTGCTAACACTTGTTTCTCAGGCAGCATCAGCATTCAGTACTTTCTTATAGTCCTTACGGTTCTCTGCAGAACCATAAGATGTTCTTTATGGGACTTAGATTTGTCCATTTAAAAGTGAGATATGGTAGAGGGCTCTCTAAGGCTATTTCTAGTTCCTATGGTCTATGGCCGTAATGATGGGACTAGTGGATAGATAGGAGGTGTGCCTGAAATACTCGGTCCGAAACTCACTAATGTACTTAAGTGTTAATCCCAACATTATATTCACTTAGGACTTATTACTCCTATTATTGCAAATGGACAATTGCCATTCTACATCTTCTCCTGGTCTTTTCTTATCCCTGGGTCCTCATTTCTCCTACCCTAATCCTTTTAAAATGTCTAATGCAAGGACTACAAGGCATGCTTAGAGTTTGCCTGGCTGGTTCTTCACTTTCTTGAAGTAGATGAATCTTTACCCACCAAGGACAGATAAACAGCACGATATGACAGGTGTATAGAAGATGCTGAAGGGTAAGAAGTCACATCTTCTAGTGCACCAGGGTCTGGGAAGGTAGCTCTGTCTGTAAAGTGCTTGCTATTTAATCTTGAGGACCTGAGTTCAGGTCCTTAGAGGCCGGTGTTGCGGTTCATGCTTCCCATGCCAGCTCTGGGGAGGCAGGAAGATCTATGGCACTTGCTGGTCAGTGAGACCAGCCTACTGGGTGAGCTCTAGGCCAGCGAGAGAGCCTCTCAAAAATGAAGGTAGGGGGTGTCTGAGGAATGACACTGGCGGTTGAGATCCAGCTCCTACATATAATGCATACATGTGTACCTACATAAGCACACATGTATACATACATATATATACATACATATATACAAGGAAAGAAAAAAGGAAGAAATCAGAAGGTAGGGAGGAAGAAAAGGAAGGAAAGAAGAAGAAAAAAGGAAGAAAAGAAGGAAGGAAGGACGGACAGATGGACAAACCTCGTTAGCTTGTAGAAATGCAGGTTTCGACCAGAGCATTTAGGAATCTACGTGTTCAAGCTTGTTTGCCTAGGCTAAAACCCGATTGTTAGACACAGTCCTCTCCTAACGACGTAACAGCCTGACTCCTTGGGACAGAAATACTTGCATAAACAGCTAGACTGTAGTGCAGTGGGGCGGAGGGCATAGCTCACGGGGTCTGAAGACGGGGAGCAGCTTGTCTTTTCTCCTGACTGTAGATAATCAGTGCTCAGCTGCGAGTCTGAATGGCCTGGAATTCCTTGCTTAGGAGACCAGAAGCTTCTGGACATACATTTCCCCCCACCCCCAGCCTTTCTCTGTAACATATTGTGAGCATCCCACTGTCTTGTTTCATCAGCTTGTTTTCACAACACAGTCAGCAGGAGCCAATTGTTCCTTTCTTTTAACAAGCTGGGGCATGAAGGAGGTGAAAGGAAAGGACTCCTTGGTCTTCCAGGACTAGGGGTACTAGAGTCTGTCCTCTGCAGGGGCCCCTACCCACCTCCCCCACTGTCTCGGCCCTGCTTTTATTCTTTCTCTCTACTAGCTCCTTCCAGTTTTTCTCTCTTCTCTCTGCAAAGAAGCCATTGTAAGGCTCTGGAAACATTTTGTTCCTTTCAGGGCTTTAAAATGTTAATGAAGCAAAAAAGACAGAAGTTTCAGGAAGGAGGCCACCAGACTCATTTTCTATTCAAAGTTATCTTTCGGTTCGAACTAGTCCCTGCCCATCGGTCTTCAGACCGTGCAGAGATGTGGATGTCCCCATCTTTGATTCCACTGCAAATGCTCACTTTTATTGGCTTGATGTATTGAGACTCTCCTTAGGAATTCCCTCGGCAGAGCGTCTCAACCAAACCAGCTAGCATGGAAATCTACTTTCATAGCAACAATGAGTTCACAGAAGTCAGAAGTCAGATGCTTTGAATGACACAGCAATGGCTGCCTCCTTCCTTTCTTCCCCACCCTTCCCTTCCTCTTCCACCCTTCCCTTTTCTTCTCTTTGGCTTGTTTTAAGGTAGGGTCTCGTGCCATTCAGGCTGGCCTCAAGCTTGCTGTGTGGCCAAGGATGGCCTTGAACTCCTGATGCTCCAGCCTCTGCTTCCTGAGTTCTGGCATCCCAGGTGTGTGCCGCCATGCTTAACGGAATGATTTTCTGATCATGAAGAAGCCATCTTAGGAACTTGCTTTTAACACAGTATTTTTTTTTTTAAGTAGTTTTTGAATGGAGGGTAAAAGACTTTAAAATTGTGGGTAAGAGGAAGCTCTTTTGGGGAAATTAATAGGAATTCACAGACACCTTAGGTTTGACTTCCATGAAATTAGAGTGCATGAGAGCTAATTAGGCAGACTGAAAGGAAGGCTTAATGATTTCGTTCAGGCAAATTGCCATATAGATTTCAAGACCACTGCTACCCATGAGCCTCTGCGTTGTGAGGGTGGTTCAGAAGCTGAGTGGCAGTCTTTGAAGTTGGACACAGGGTGAAGCCGGCTCTCATTTTGTGTCTATGACACGTGATCAGAATTCTGGAACTGCCATGTTGTACCTAGGGACTTGTATCTCCTCAGACCCGGCTCTGGATTGCACAGCTCCTCAAATCAGCAAATAAGTGTTCATAAATAAAGTTGCATTAACACTGGTGGTTAGTTCAAACAAAAGACACTTTTTTTTAAAGAACAAATAATCAAATTGGACCATGTGCTCCATGTCCCCAGGTCCAGCTTCATATGTAGGAACAACAATGATAGTTACATTGTTTCACCAGAAACCTGGCATCAATATTTACTGGCTAGTCACTAGCCGAGTCACAGATCCTGTCTATATCCTTCTCACAACTGTCTGTTTTGGACTCAGTGTCTACCTAAAGCAGATATTGTGGGGAACGTACCCGGAAGACTTTCCGATTGCCTGACCTGACGTCCTCATTTGCCAAAGGTCTCCCCCGTAGCCATTTTGGAACTCCCTTGTGACATCTAAACACAAAGAGTTGTTTTGTTTTTTTTTTAAATGAAAGTCTTTGAACACAGCAGCCCTTCCGGTAAGTATGAGAAAAGATTGGCTAGCTCAACTTTAAATTAAAAGGCTTCTAGAGAATAAGATAACCAAAAGAAACAGTGAGAGACGGGTTATTTATTTATTATTTTGATAGAATGGAAGATATAGTATGATATAGGTAAAAAAATAACCCTTCCTTATTCAAAATGTAATTGATAAAATGGTGATGTTAATATCAACATTATTTGGGAGCTAGCTAAGATGTCGAGACCCAGGCCCAACCTCAGACCTATGGAACCAGGTTTCGTAGAAGGGCTGGCTCCACGGTTGCTGTTTAGTAATGCAGCCTCTACTTTATTTTGCTAGTCCTCTCACTAAGAGGCAGTGAGCTCTCCATTATTTCTCTCCTGGAATCTACCTGAGTAGACTTGTGACTATCTGACCCGTGGTGTGTGTGACAAAAGTGAGCCTGAGTGACCTTGGACCCAGGCCAGAAAAGGCCACGCAGCTTTCTCTCAGCTGCTTAAGATAATTGCTTCAGCAGAAGTCAGCAGTCACGTGAGACATTTGAGTAGTCCCCGTTGGAAAGACAGTTTCGGTTCGTAATCCCAGCTAAGTCCCGACTTATAAACATCTTGGTAAGATGAGCAATCCGATGAGTGAAGCTGCCTCGTGACCCTGGTGGACGCCACACGAAACAGAAGAACAGCGTCACCAAACCCTGCCTGGATTTTAGAACCACAAAAATGCATGAGAGAGAATTAAGTAGAGAAACGTTGACCAGGAAGCAATATACCAGGTGAAGCTAAACGCCCAGGGAAAGCCCTGGACGGAATAACTGTAGCGATCCGTGGAGGGAGGCAGAGGGTAGGCTGACATGAAGACGCTGTCCTCTTCCAAATGTGGGCGCCCCACTGCAGTCCCCTTCCTGTTATCATGACTGTGTCACCACAGGATGACTGCCGATGAGAATTTTAAAACTCCATTAAGCCCAAGTCACACTCTGAACTCAGTGCCACGTTGCGCTCCATCAGCTAATTGTCATCTTCATGTGTCGTAAATGTGACACTGAGATCAAGGGCTGTAGAACATGTCTAAGATGGACCAGGTGGGAGCGAACTTGGGTCTTTTTTTGGTGGCAGGAGGCTGAGGTGTTTGTGTCCTCAGACGTGACAGAGGACTGCTAGCTAAAGACACCCTTTTCCTCCCTTCCTTCTGGGAGGAACTGGGCATGGCTAGTGCCGCCAGCCTGAGTTTTTCCCCCCATGTCTACTTTTTGATCAAAGGGATGACAAAGACTAATTAACAGATGACTAGAGATGCTCTAGGTTGTCAGGCAATGGACTCAAGTATAATTTTTGGTCTAAATTGAAAATTCCATGCTATTGTGGAAGGAATAGGTGGTTCTGAGTCTGGACTTTACCCTTTTGAGCTTTAATTACTCAGCTTCTCTGTTTTTGGGTTTTGGAAGAGAGATGGACTTCAGCTAAGCACCCCGTGAGTCTGGCCTCATGCTGGACATTCCCCTTTGGGGAATGTAGGGGCGGACAAGTTGTGGTACCCTCTCTTAGGAGCTTGCTTCGAAGTGTTTGTGAACATCACAAGGCAACGGCCAGGACTGGTCATCTGAGAAGCCCAGGGGACTTCTCAGGAGGTGACTTAATGTGGTCATTGAACAGTCCAATAGGACTGAAGGCTCAGTAGTTAAGACCACTTGGTCCTGTAGCAGAAGAAATGGGTTTGTGTCCCAGTACCCATATGCTGGCTCACAACTGTTTACAACTCCAGTTCCAGAGGCTCTACACACCCTCTTCTGATGTTAGTGGGCACCAGGTGTGTGCATGGAGCACACACAGACATGCAGGCAAATGCCCCTGCAAATGAAATAAAAATAAATGAATATAAAAAGAAAGTGGAAGAAGAGAAAGAAGGCATTCAATGGACAGGTGAGGTGAAGACATTCACAACATTTAAAGGGAAAGCCTAGAGAGAGAGACCAGGCTGCAGGCGATTTGTAATTGGCTGCTTGATGCCTTTGTTTGACCCACTCCTACCTCTTTCCCTTACTACCCCCATGCCCTCCTCTTTCCCCCATCCATTTCTTCCCCTCCCTCATCTTTATCCCTAGATTCCCTCTCTTTCCTTTTTCCTTCCCGTCTCCTCTCCTTTTGTAGCACCAGGAATCAGGGCTTCTACCTGCTGTTCAAGTTCTGTACCACTGAGCTGCGTCTCCTTGGTTTTTTGAGACTCAGGCTGCTGCGGGATCTTCTTGCCTTATGCCCTGCATTACTAAGATCCAACGGCTTTGCCGATGCCCAGCCACACTTTTGTGTCTGACTCCCGCAGTTCTGGAAGGTGTTTTCCCTCATGCCAAGGATTGTCTCAAGCTTATAATCTTTCACAGCCTCTTCCGCTTTGTGCAAACTAAGACATGATTATGTCGAAGTTTCACGAAGAGTCCCATTTCATGCACAAAATCGGGTAGCACTGTGGTAGCGTGAACATGAGTCTCCACCAAGCTGCAAAAGGATTGGGGATCAGGATGGGGTGGGTGTAGCAAAATATGGTGTTCCTGTCTCCTAGGACTCCTGTGACATCTGGGTTGAGGAAGAGTATCTCCATTGTTTCTCCAAATTGGTGGAAACAGAAATGACAGGAATTAGAGAGTTAAGACAAGGGGAAGTGAAATGGTGATAACTCATTTGGACCTGGAGAAGATGAAAGAGCTAAGGAGGCTAGGTCCGCCCCCCCCATCCCCAACCTTGCCTTTGTGACCTCATCTGCTCTCCCAGTCCCAGCCTTCTCTTTTGTAAACCACAGATCAGCCTGCGGAGAAGGACTGAGGTGTTCAGAGCCTGTTGTGTCTGGATGAGCAGAGAGGGAAAACCTTTGTGTGGACCAAAAAGTTTGATGAGTCCTGCAGTGTGCGCCACGCCTATTGCTCCAAAGTCAGAGCAATTCAGCCCCTCTGTCTTATTTCCTGTATGACATAGAACTCCTGTTCTTTGATACTTGGTGAAAGCACCAACCCACCAATCAGAAGAAGGAAGAGCGTAATTAATGATAATAGCCCGGTTTTAATTATAACGATTTAGCAAGTTAGCAGAACAATTCCAGTAACACAGTGTGGCACTGAATGGGGTGGGAGCAGCCTGCTGTTTCCTGGAGAATTCGCAGTGTGTCCCTGGAACTTTGCAAGACTCAGCTCCCTGAACTGGAAGCTTTGCAAGCAAGTGAGGGATAAGAAGACTACATCCCCCCTTTCCAACAAGGGCTTTCTCCTTTGCTTTGCTCTGTATCATTTGTAGGTACTTCTATGAGGAACCAGTAGATTCCCAAGGCTACACTCTTAACTGTGGACATTCTCATGGGATGCCGGCAAGATCCAAGGCATGCTTGTGTTATGGCTTTAATGTGAAATGACCACCTAGAGACATATGTGTTCAATGCTTGGTTTCTAGCTGGTAGCTCTGGTTTGGAAGGCTGTGGGACCTTTAGCAGGCAGAGTCTCAATGGAAGAAGTGGATCATTGACAGTGGGTTTCATAGCACAGCCCTGCTTCTTCTCTGTTCTCTGACTTCACGTGACCCAATATGATGGACCAACCCAAAGATCTCCTCTGCCTTCCTTGTTATGATTGACTATAGCACCTTGAACTGTAAACCCAAATAATCCCTTGCTTTTTAACTTGTTTCGTGTCATGTACAGCAACAAGAAAAAGAAACTGAAATAGCTTGTGGCAGGCCCCCTCCTGGAGCTACCCACTTGTCTTTGGTTTATCTCTTTGTCCAGGCCATATCTAGAGTACTAGTAAATGAGCCCATGGAAGGGACCCTATCAACTGTAAATCCAGACAATTTTCCAAACATTTTGAAGCCAGGAGAACTGTTCTAGCTGCAAGGGAAGAGTGAAAGAACAGTCACAAAGCCCTGTTTCCTCATTGGCCCCAAATCATCGTTCCAGAGAACCTTTAGGGCCCCTCTAAAAGGTGGTTCATTACTCATTTTTGTTTTATGAGACAAGGGTCTCTGTGGCCTAAGCTGTCCTCAGAGTCATTGTGTAGCCAGAATGACCTTGATTTGTTGAAAGTCCTGTCTTTCTCTCCCAAGTGCTAGGGTTATAAGCATGTGCCACCATGAGCAGTTTGTGTGGCTCCAGGGAATCAAACCTTGTGCATGCTAGGAGAACATTCTATCAACCGAGCTCTAGCCCCAGTCATCTGATGTTTTTGTTGGATGGAACACAGGGAAAATGTGGCCAGTTGGATGTTATGGGAATTGAATTACTGTTCTCTTCCTTCCCAAGCATGTGAACTCATAAGCCCACTTAGGCCATTCTGAAACTCGAAATCTGAGGGGGTAAGGAAAAGACACTCACACACTCTCTCGATGGTTTCCTTTCTCTGTATTTCTGGATAGAGAGAAGGAAATAGAATATAGAACACAGAATAAAGATGTTTTCCTCCTATATCTTTATTCTTCCTTATTCTCTCTTTTTATTTTTTTCTCTGCAGCTTATATGCTCCAACAAAATCTTTTCAGCAATATAGAAATTACAATGTGGTTACATTCTATTTTTCAAGTAAATGATTACAGTGAAATACAAGTAAAAAACAGGTTTTTCATTTCCCTTCCATGATTTAACATTTTACATATTACAGGTGAAAAACAAATTATCCCCAAGAACCCACATATATATTCATACCCAAGCAACTTGTTATGGATTAACAGAGTGTAAACAGGCAAGTTTTTCTTCTCAGCCATTTCTTTTACTGTCAGGCTGCATGTTGCGCTTACAAAGAAAGGACCAATCACTTTATTACCTATCTTGGAAGGTAATCTTATAAGATACCTTAAAGGAATCATGGACCTGAATCACTCAGCTCTACTTTAAGTCTTTAGGGTACATACCACTCATCAGTATATATATCAGGAGATTGAGGGCAGAAATGGGTATAAGGAATGAATCATCTTTGATCACTAACCAGTCTTTACATGAAAAGTATTAGCTAGTAATAACTGGGTTGCTTTGTTTTCTGATCCCTAACCTCAAAGTAATTATCAAAATATCTTAATCTAACCTGAGGTCACTCTAAGGCTTTGTTTGAACTATTGTGCACTCCAAAACCTATGAATACATCTCCTAACCTTAAGATGAAAAGAATTCGAGCCCACCTGGTTCCTGGAACTCAATTTTTTTCTTAGTTATTAACCTAAGCCTATATGACTTAGTCTATGCGGCTCCTCAATAGAAGCTCATGTGTGACATTTCCTTGTTTTATTTTTTATCTTCGGCAGCCTCTGCTTTATCAGGGGCAGAGGCAACATTTTATCCTACCTTTACCTATGTTAATATTTTCCACTAAACGAACCTCTATCATAATTCCTTACTATATTTATTGAAAACCCTCAATCAACAAAATTCTACTTAAACTAACACTATTATTGTATAAAACATTGCTTCAGTTAAGCAGTGCAGCTTAGCAGGAAATCATCTTCATAATAATTCATAGGTTAAAAATGCCCAAGGACGGGATATTTCCATGAGATAAACGCACTACATTACAGGCAGTGGGGAATCTCCCCACTCCCATCCACGCCATGCCAGATACCAGAGAAAGATGGCAGCAGCAGATGTGTGAAGGCACAGAAGAAGCAAAAGACACTCTGGGGTCTGGGGCCTGTGCCTACCTGAGATTCACCCACCAGGCTTTTGTTTCCTGGTGGGGCCGATCCCCTAAAGTTGATTGCCATCTGCTGCTCCTCCTACATGGCCACCGGCAGTAGAGGGTCTATAGCTTTCATCTACTTCTTAACAGGGTCTGTGACCCATAATATTTAAGAATCACTGCTGTGATTACTCATGGCAATTACGCAGCAAGTCAGTGAAGGACTCTGGCTCCTTCCACCCCAGGCCAGCAGATTGACACCATCCTCTTGACTTCCCCTAAGCTTTTCCAGTGATTTCTACATTACTGCTCATTCTGAAATGGGCACCGACAGGTTCAAGATAGAAGCTGGCAGGAAGCAAGAGCACAGAGCAGGCAGGAGAGGAGTAGGTGGGTCTTTTTGCCATAGCCAGGAGATTTTCTCTGAGAGATGACTAAGTGGCCTTGTCATTAATGAGGCAGACTTCTCCCTAAGGATGGACTGGCAGAGAAGATGGCATTTCCCTATTCTCTCTCTGACAAGACAGCAGCCCTGCATAGATGTAGAAGAAATTTGCGAGATGGAGTTCTCAGATGTGCCTTAAACCTGCCCTGCGACACTGGCTGTCAGAGAAAACCATCTTGGGTGATAGAGTTGGATTAGCATCCGATGACAATGAAGTGATAACTCATACCTTTGAACTACTTTCTTCTCTCTGACAGAGCGTTCCACGCGGCTTCAGTCTGACGTCCTAGCAGGTTTTATAGGGAACTGGTTGCTTCTTGACACAGTAGAGAAAGTTTTCCCTAAAAGAATAACTCAGGTGTGGCAACCATCCTTCTTCTGACTCATAAGTAGGCTTGTTGTCTTTGTTTCAAAGAATGGTAGCTCTGTGTTTTGTAGGCAGTGGGGTGAAACAAGTACCCCATCCTTTGAGACAAGTCGGACAGACCGTTCTCTGGAAGACGTCCCTTTGAGGGTTGCCAGGATGTAAGTGTAAGTGTGGGATTGGTTAGGTGGGGGCAGGCATTAGAATAAGGACTTGAAACAGTAGTGCAGAGCAGACCACCAGCTCATAGAGTGTCTTGGAGTCAAGGGTAAGATGAGGATTCCACACAGAGCTAAAGTCCTATCCCAGCCAAGTTTGCAGGTAGTTCAGTGACGCTCTGAGGCCAGCCCCACCTCAGTAGAGGAGCTGTGTGTTAGTACGTGCTCATTGTAAACGCCATACCTTGTCAGCGACTGCCACTGTGAGAAGGAAGGACCACTCTAAAGCAGGAATATTCCCTTAAACAGTCTTGTCTAAAGAGGGGAAGCTTTCCCTGTCAGATTATATCCAACCCAGACTTGTGGATCAGAGGAGGGATTCTGTTCTCTGCATCAGGTCTGCACCCTCAAGTTCTCTGCATCAGGTCTGGCAACCTCAGATTGTTTGTGCTTCGGTCACCTATATGCTCCCAGCAAGAGAGAGAGCTCAGTGTCATGGTTCTGAGTTCATAGTGCCTGTGATTCTAGAGTTAGGGAATGCTTGGGTGGAGCTGCCTTTCCTGAGGGCCTGCTTCTTGTTTCCTTTCTACTGTTTCAGCCTGGCCTCTCCCCAGCCGACTGCTGTTCCTGTGTGGCCCATCTTCCTGCCCTGCTCTTCAGCCTCCTCACTACATCCTTGACCACTGGCCAGGGGTATTGCCTGATGTCACATTCCACTTAGACCTGGGAGTCCTGTACCTCACATTAACCTACCGTAGGGCTCCATAGTCACCTATTTGTGTATTCTGCTCTGCCTGTGGCCGCTAAGCCAACCAAGCTCTTGTCCTTTGAGGGTTTTTCTCTTTAATACCATGAAAATTGTGCTCCTTCATCACTGTGACTGGAAACTCATTCAACTCCTTGGAACTTTCCAGGCCTTGGTAATGATCTGATTCCAATGTATTTTATCTGGTTTGTCTCCTGCAACTGGGGCATGGTGAGGAGAATGGTAGGAAACCACCGGGTCCACCATTTTCTGATCTGGTGCTTGTATCTCTCTTCTGAGTCTGGGAAGGAACCCAGAACCCCACTGATACTATCAAAAGCAAAGCCAACTGCTGTTGTATTAGAAAAATGCCTAGAAGGACAGTCCAACATGTTTGCCTAGGAACAACAGTTAGTAGACAAAATTAGGCTTGATGTTTATAGTGTGTACACCATTGAAGCTCAGACGAGACATATGACATCAGAGTCTCTGTGCCTTAATATATAAAATAGAGACATTGCAGTTAAGGTTAATCCATACAGTGGACACTGTGCTTCCTGCAAGGCCTGGCTTGTCAAAGTTTCCATTGTTTTCACTGAGTCTCCTGGAAACCTAATTTCCAAAGCCCCTAACTTCCTCCTTTGTCCTTTCTCCGATTTCTGTGCCTCGCCCTTCTCCACAGTGTATAGAATGCTGCAGCTCGGCACTGGTAGTTCTCAGAGGCAATCAAATCCCTTTACAAATGGTAAACAGGTGGTTTCTTGGTAAACAGAAAGCTGTGGGCTTGATTTATCCTGCAATCTAACAAAATCAAAGAGACAGCTTTTGATTCTGTACAATAGCAGTCAAGCCTTTCTTACTGAACAATGTTCTTCTTAGCATGTGTCCCAAGTTGGGATGGATGGGATAATGGGCCTACAGATTGTAGTAAACAGGTGGGCCCCTCCCTTAGCATTCTGTTCTAGTGGTCACGTCTCTTTCGGATCAGGAAGGATCCAGAAGCCCAGGGGCTGAGCAGAAAGAAGAGGACCTTCCTTTCCAGTGCTCCTCTGGGGGGGGTCACGTGTCAGCCAGTCATTCTATCGGGTAGAATACCCCCTGGATTCTCGTCTAAAAGTCACAGGGAGCCATATGGAACCCCTCTCTTGCCTCAAGGCCTTGTTTATAAGCCAATGACAGTTAGAATAAAGTCAATATATACCTGGGAGTGGGAATTTACCTAATTTGCTCTTTATTCTGTGAAGTTGTGTACCTTGTGAGGCCTTGTGAATTCATCCCATAAACAATGGACTGGCTTCCCCACTGAATGATCAAATGAACGGTTATTTATTCAATAGCTACTGTGTGCCAGACATCGTTTGAGGCGAAAGGGATAGAGCAGTGAACAAAACAGAAAAAAAAATTTCATGCTGTCGTGGCATTAACGTTCCTTAGGGAGTGCTAACAATAAGCCAAGAGATTCATAGCAGGTGGTGATAAGCATGGAGGGGCACGAAGCCTGGTGGAAGACAGCAGGTGATAAGGGGGTACTTGTTTACAGAGGATGAGTAGAACAGGCTGTTGTGACAAGTTGACTTCAGTGTAGGTAATAGGAATGGTGTAAGTGACAGAGCCATGTAGATATGTAGAGGAAGAGAGCTTTAGATTAAGGAGTAGCAAGTGCAAAGGGATTGATGCATGAATCTATTTGGCCCACATCAACATTCAGCTTCACCTTATGGGCAGGATAAAAACATTGGATATTTATTTCTGATCCATAAATGTGATGCCAGAGGAGCCACTGATTCTAAAGAAAAGATTTCTGTGAGCTTCATCTTATTTACTTAAGATATAAATGTGCTGAGTTAGATTAGTGGTAAGCTTTCTAACCTCAAGACCCCGAGTTTTACTAGGAGTGCCGGGAAGGTAGGTGCAGGAGAAGGTGAAATCAAGGGTCTGGGGAAGCTGGAAGCACAGACGAGAAAATCTTATACAGGAGGCACAGCCTGAGAGCCAGTTCAAAGCAGAGGTGAGGTGTACTTCCATTGAGTACTCTGAAGGAAGACCTGGTCACCTTTGTCACCATCACCATCATGTGTGTCATCATTAGGTTAGTTACTTGTCTTGTTGCTGTGACCAAGTCCTGGACAAGCAACAACTTAAGGGAAAATTATTTATTTTGGTTCACAGTTTGAAGGTATATAGTCCATTGAAAGACATCCGGATCAGGGAGAGTCTCACTTAAGTCTCGGGATAACACAACCCCCCAGGAACTCACGAGAGACCGTCCTTGCTGCAATCACAAGAGGTTTATTGACAAGTACCAGAGCTCTGGGGCCGAGATTCATAGTCCATGCAGGGGAGGAGTTTGACCCCGAGTAGCTGGGAGTAGGGGTTTTTAAGGGAAGAAACCATAACCCAGTAATCCAAAGGGGTGGGGAGGGCGTCATTGGAAAATTCTGAAAATACCAGTGATCATTGAAAATTCCGAAAATACCAGTGATCATCACAAGGGGGTAACTCCCTGTTTATTCTCAAGATTATAATCTAACTTTATTTTCAGCTAGTTTCTGAAACAGGGTCACTGACCCCGCTAACTTAGATTTTTTTTTGGCTCTTCTCTTCCTGCTAGAGAGGTCTAGATTTATCCGGGTCTTTCACCATCATGGTTTGAAGGTATAGTCTATCATGGTGGGGAAGGCTTAGCAGTATGGTGCCATAGTGGCAAGAGCCTGAAGTGACTATTATATCTTCAAAGACAAGGAATCTGAGAGACTCAGGCTGGGCTATAACCTATAAACCCTGCCTCTACGCCCTTGCTTCCTATCCTATTCCTGCCAGTTAGATCCCATTTAAAAATTTCTATAACCTTTCAAAAGAGTGGTACCAGTTAGGAATCATGTGTTTAGACATGAAACTGAGGGCTAAATTTTACATTCAAACTGTAGCAATCATCATCTCTGTCATCACCATGGTCACCATCATCCTCTTCATGTCCATCATGGGCACCAGGACAGCCAGCACCATCATTACCATTATCTTCATATCTACCACCACCATCATCATCAAATTCATCACCACCACTTTTATCACCACCATCTTCATGTCCATCATCATCACCATTACATTTTTCCCCACCACTGTCAGCACCAACATCATCACCTTTACTATCATCACCATTTTACCCATCATCATGGCCTTCATCACCATTGCTAGCATGTAATAGAAGTTTATCATGCTCTAGATGTTGTTCTAAGCAGCATCTGTATTTATCTTCTTTAATACTGACTACACTATCAGAGTTGGGACCATTTTAAAGATTAGAAAACTAAGAATTAGAAAGGTAAAATAACCCAAAGGCCATCTAGTATATAAACTCAAGGGAAGGGTGTTGGAAAGTATTATTTTAGGGCATGTTACTTTTGTTATGCTGCATTTGATTAACTGTGAAGCTGTGATTCTTTGCCTGTCTAAAACACCTGATGGTCCTAATAAAGAGATGAATGGCCAATAGCGAGGCAGGAACAAGGATAGGCGGGGCTGGCAGGCAGAGAATAAAAAGAGAGAATGAAAAGCAACAAGGAAGCAAGGAGAGGAGGACGTCAGGGGCCAACCATCCAGCTGGAGAAAGAAGCAAAAAAAAGGTATACAGAAATAGAGAAAGAGAAAAGCCCAGAGACAAAAGGTAGTTGGGTTAATTTAGGTTAAGAAAAGCTGGCAAAAAAAAAACAAGCCAAGCTAAGGCTGAGCATTTGTAACTAAGAATAAGCCTCTGTCTGTGATTTATTTGGGAGCTGAGTGGTGGACCCTTCAAAAAGAGCCAAAAGAGTAAAAAAGTTCACACAATAGAAGGGAAGGAAGAAAATAGCCTCAATAAGAAAACATTGTAGAGTGATCCAGAAGTCTGGAATGAGATCTTCATGAGTGTGTAGAGCAAACAAAGCCCCGAGGACAACAATCTGGGTGGTATCAAGCACAAAACTGCCACTGCTCTTGAGCTAGGGTCATCTATGCAGAGGGAAGCATCCTGGTATGAAGTATGAAAAATGTGTTCTTGGTCCTCAGCCACTCCTGACAGAGCTGAGAGGAGACACCCTGTGGTTCCTATATTGGATGTAGCACCATACTGTGATAGGTCAGGAGCTGAGCCTGCAAGATGCTGGTAACCACCCTGGCAGCTGGCCAGGAGAGAAAACTGACAAGATTATCTTCAGTGTGTGCTATTTGCAGCAGGTCATTAACCTGTAGATTGGAATGCCCACCCAGAAGGAGCTGGGGAAGGCAGGTGAGCAATAAATAGCCAGTCAGGCATCATTCAAGATGTGTGATCTCACTTTGTGGCTTCCTTTCATACCACAGGCTAGTTTGCTCTTCCGAGTCAGGAACCCAGGAATTGTCTAACCTCTTCTACCTTACCCTAAATATTCTATAATTCTTTTCTTCACTCCATCTCCTTCTTTTCATTTATTTTCTTTGTGAAGCATGCTTCTTTCTTCTTGTGTGCCTGGACCAAGACCAGGGAATAGTAAAATCTTATTTGTTCTTCTGTGGCAAGCTTATTTCATATGTGTATGTATGTGTTTGTATATTAATGCATGTGTGTGTGTGTATTTGTGTGTGAGCATGCATGTGTACATAGGTGCATTTGGCATAAAGTGTGTGTAGAAGTCAGAGGACAACTTGGATGTCAACCCTCATCTTTTACCTTGTGTTTTGAGGCAGTGTCATGCTTGCTGAAATATATACCAGGCTAGCTGAGCAACAAGCTTTGGTGTGTGGCAAGCGCTGGGAAGCTCTTGTCTCTACTTCTCATCTTTCAGTAGGAACATCAGGATCGTGGATCCGTCAAGCTTCATGTGTGTGTTGGGGACCTGAACTTAGGTCCTCAAAGTATAACCAAAGCATTTAACCCACATCTCTCCAGCACACTAAACATGTTTTTAAAGTTTACCAATGTTGTAGATGCACCGATATTTCATCCTTATGCATCCAAACGATATCCTTGATCTATGTTTATATCTTGTTTTGTTTGTCCATTTGTTAGTTGATGGATATCTAGGTTGTTTCCATCTTTTGTTTACTGAGAATAATTCTGCTCTAAACATTTGCACACATGTACCTGAGTCATTTTTTCCAATTCTATCTCTATGCATTTATTATTTTAGTTTCATTTTGTATCTGTGATGAATATCCTGACATAAAGCAATTTAAGGAGAAAGAGTTTATTCTGCTTCTAATTCTGAGTAACTGACAACAGGCAAGGGCTTCTAAAGAGGACCACCTCTTGGGGAGGGATGTTGAGCCGAGTCCACAGGTGTTTGCTTCTACAAATGCTCCTCCGGTGTCATTCACAGAGACTCTTCTGATATGGGAATTGTCTATGCTTGAATGCAGACTCTACTCTTTGTTTCTCTTAGGCTTTTTTTTTTTTTAAAATGATCTCATCTGCATCTCTCAGCTGACTCGTGGGAGAACATGCATCATGCATGCTTCTCTTTCTTCTCAGCAGGTTGAGGAATAACATTGGCTGTGCACAAAGTATTGGGAGAGTGTTTGCACAATATCAACAGCACGTCCTCTGAAGGCGTGCTGCTGGTGAGGCTGTTCTGCCCATGGCCTGGCAACTGCCTTAGGCAAGGGCTCTAGCAATGTCCTAGACTTAAAACATCTGACTTTTTCTGTTGCTTTTGGAATTGCTCTCAAGGGGGAGGGAAATGTCTGATCTGACGTGTCTGATATTTCACTTAGTCCCTTTGGGTTCAGCTTGTCATTGTGAGGTTTATTTCCAGCATGTCAGCCTTTGTCAAGGGAGCAGAGGAATTTTCCGTACTGAGCTTAAGGTGACAGTTGTCAAGTGTTGCTTGGTCCTAGGTGATGGGGGAACAGTGGGGCCCAGTGAAGGATATCACAGAGAAAGAAAGAATTTTACGAGCGTCCAAAGTCAAAATGAGAATCATGAGAGGCATTTCTTTGTGCTCAGATCCCTGTGCAGTGGGGACTCATGTCTGCTCACACCTCCTTTGGCTGGGATCAACAGATGCAAGGTTTGGTGCTGGATGATGTCTTAGAGATATTATTAGTATTGCATTAGAAATGATTGGTATTAGAGGGCTCGGTGTAAGACTGACCCTTCATGGAACTGGTACTTTTCCTTCTGCTCAGTGTGGGTCACACCTAAAGGCCATATTCCACTGCAAACCAGACTCCCAGGATGCACAGGATCCTGCTTTGCTACCCAGTGGCTGTTATTTCTGGGAGACACTGCAGGACCCAAAAATACATTGAGGCCTAGAGGGGAGGTGATTGTTAGGGAGAGCCACTACTCTCTGAGTATTGAGGAAGGAATGGGTGCTTTTGTTGTTTGGGTGATGGATCTGTACCATGGAGCACAGGAAGAGACTTTGGCTCCTTGCACCCCTTCTTAGTTCATATGGAGTTCCCTGGGGCTCACCTGATTCACCCATCTGGCTTCCTTTGGGTCTCTGCATTGAAACAGTTCTCTCCCTACACCTCTACTTTAGCTTCCTTCTGGATTCTTTTTCTGGACTGATCTCTGTCACCGTGATCCGCATCACTGACTTTTGCTTTTCCTGTACCTTTTGCCTCTGACTTGCAATAAACATCCAAGCCCAGTGCTCATTTGGTGTCTTCATTACCACCGAGGGTTTAACGTTCCCTACCTCTACAGCTGCCAAGCACTGGAGGCTGGTTCCGCCTCAGCTTCTGCTGCTCCCAGGGCACAGGCTGACCTCGCGCCAGACATTGCCAGGATCCCAGCACCCATCTTTCCTCCTGTCACTCCCTCTACCCACTCCACATGTCATCCTGGCTCCAGGTACAATTTTTGAAGTGTGGCAGGGAAGAGGCAGCTGAAATCATGTCATCAGATTCTGGGCTTCTTATCATTAATCATGACAAATGATCCTTGGATCTCTTGCCTGTTTGAAATGGGAGCCCATAAGCACCAAACTGTCACTTTGATGAAACATCAGTATCAGTGACCAGAGCCACAGTGCTGAGTGGACAGCATGAGGGCCTTGATTCTTGAAGAGTGTGTGGATTCAACAAGCGAAGGAGTCCATGTAGTCTAAGCCACCATCAAAGAGGCCCTTGGAAATTCCCTGGGGCGCTTCCAAGGAGAGATGCTCTACACCTCTTAAACTGCTTACTGAAGTGAAAACAAACCTATGTCAGAAAGGAAGAAGAACCGTAAAGCTATGCGTGGCCATCAAAAGCCTTAGTAACTGGCTGGTCTGCCCACCTTTTCATCTGCAATTGAGGTCTGGAAAGACTACAGGGTGGGCTAGATGTCACTTTTCTCCACTGTGTCTTCTGCCCGGACCTACACTTGACAAACAAAAATGAAAAAGGCATCTGTTTTTCTGAATTGAGCTGTGCTATGACCACATTAGTTAGTCCTTTGTCATTGTTCTGAGGTCTCTTTCTGAAAACACCCAGAGCTTTGTCAAGAAGTGAGTAGGTGGAGAAAGTGAGGTTTTCATGTGTAGGTGGGCGAGTGCATGTAGCTTATCACACACAGCTTTCCTGCGATGTAATTAATGATGCTCAGTGTAGGAATGAGGACAGGCTCAGGGCTTCTTTGACAGGAGGGCGAATCAGAAGGTACACCTCTCTACCGGGTGTGTTTGCTGCTCTTCGGCTCATTAAAACTGGTACTCGGCTGCATGTTGATCCCTTTGAAATTTTTTAAATTTATTTTATTCATTCATCTGTGTGTGTATGTGTGTTGTATACGTTGTATGTGTGTTGTGTACACACCTACCATAGTGCGTCTGTGTATGTATAGATATCAGAAGACAACCTTCAGGAGTTGCTTGTCTTCTACCGCATAGGTTCTGGGGGAGCGAAGCTTGGTCATATGGCTTGGCAACAAATGTCTTTACCCACTGAGCTCTGGTTTCTTCTTTTGTTTTCACAAGAGCCAAACAACAACAAAACCCTAAGAAATGTATAAAGTAGAACTTCATCAGTAATTCCTGGAGATGTTTATGGTGCATTGTCTTGGACGTTTTTCTTTAAAGAAACATAAATATATTTGCATATATTTATTTACTTAAAATTTGACTACATTTTCCACATCATTAAGAACTCTTTGTAAACAAGACTCAAATAGATACATAATGTGTCTAAAATGAAGATAACGTGATTTGTTCAAGTACTCCTCTAATGGTATGAATTTGCTGTAAATGGTTTTCAAATACTTTTGTTTTTCATGTTGCCAACTTACTTCATCAAAGGTTTGCGAGAGTAAATACTGCCAGCAGTGCGTGAGCCTGTTTTGGCCAGCACTCGCCTTCATTATCATTTGGCTATTATTACAGATGGAGAGCGTTATTACCTCATTAGTATTGTAATTTGAAGTTCTCTGATAACTCACCGGCTGGATATTTACCATTCGGATTTTTCTCATTTAGAATTTTTCTGCTTGTGTCTGTTGCCCATTAGTCAATTGGGATCCTATTGTTTTTGTGTTGTGTGTTTGCTTTTTGCTATTTGCTCTTTGGTTATAATCTCTGCTGCAGATATTACTCTTCATTCATTGTCTTTTAATATTGCTTATGATTTTTGTCACACAACCCAATCTATTAATATTTCCTTTTGTAATCTTTTGCTTCTGAATATGCAAAATCTTTCCCTGCAAGAAATAAAATCTACTTTGAGCCCTGGTTCCCTCACTGTTTCACTTCTCACATCCAGCTCTTTGAATCATACTGAACTTATTTAAGTGCTAAATTGAAATGCTCTTCGGAATAGTTAGCAGTTGTTACAATATCCACTTTAGGTAACTATGCCCTTCCTTACGACCATGTGAGACTTGAATATTACCTGAGTTTGTTTCTGTCTGTTCCATTTTGATGAGCTCCTTTGAGACTATTGGAGAGATAATAGTTAGGAACCCTATAGGTACCTATGTAAGATGGTTCATGAGACACATGGAAATCAAAATAGCCCTTGATTATTAGCTGGAGCAATGACTACTAATAGTCATTGCTTACAAAGTGGTTGCATAATAAACCACTTGAACTTAGAAGCACCAGTGAACATTTTGTTATACCTATGGACTATGTATATCAGAAGTTTGTTAAGTGCACAGTGAGCATGGTTTCGTTTCTGTTCCATAACATTTGGGACTTCGGTTGGGAAGACTCAGTAGCTGAGGTGATTGATGGCTGAGAGTTGAACCTCCTGCAGGTTAGTTGACTCTTGCTGGTTGATGACAGTTATCTGCCAGGACCTTAGCTGGAGCCAAAGAACAGAGTCCTTCTCTGTATTCCTTTGCCTGGGTTTCTTCACAATGAAATGTCCAGATGTCAAGAGTAAATGTCTCAGGATCACCAGGGAGATGTTTTCCGTCTCAGCCTCAGGGGTTATGCAGGATCACTTTAGTTGTAGGGACAAGTCTGACTAGAATTCAGCGTGAGGACATGCTGAACTCACTGTTCGGTAGAAGGAACATCAAGGTGGCATTGGAGGGAGAAGGCATGGGATAGCAGATACTGTTATGGCTGTCTTTAGATCAGAGGTCCTCAGCCTGTGGAGCACAACCCCTTCAGGGATCAGATGGCCCTTTCACAGGGGTCATATACCAGACATCATATATTTACCAGATCATATATTTACCTTACCATTCATAACAGTAGCAAAATTACAGTTATGAAGTGGCAACAGAAATCATTTTATGGTTTTGGGGTCACCTCAACATGAGGAGGTTGCAGCATTGGGAAGGTTGAGAACCACTGCTTAAATGGAGGTTTAGTTTGTCTGAGTGGAGAACTCTGACAAGCAAGACTGGGCTTAGACTACTTCTGCTTAGTGTTTTCTTCCTGCAGCTAGCCACATGGCTCACTGCCTCAGTAACTTCAAATCTCTGTTTAACGTTACTTTCTCAGTGAGCTCTCATCCTTCTCCACTATTCAAATTTGATCTTGTTCACATTCTGAAGCTCTATGAGCCTTCCTTGCTTCACCTTTTCTTCAATAACCTTTATGTGGCATGCAATATATCTGACACATCATATAGCTTACTATGTGTGCATGTTATTAATAACATGTATCTGTTTCTCCTCTATAATCCCTATCTCCAGGGACATGAAGATCAGATTTAGGGCCTCTTGTTTTACATATGAGATGCTTGAGGAGCCCATAATAAAACATATCACCCAAAGTCATATAGCACTGCACCCAAGATACGCTAACTTGGAATCCAGAAAGCTGCATTTGCAGGCCTCCATTCCCTTCCCATGTAGCAGTTACGTTATTTTGTGGCTCTGGGCCACTTCTCAGACTCTATGGTCTTCCCCTTTTCCCCTAATAAATAAATAAATAAAAATCCCAAGTTGCAAGAGACCTGAGAGTCCTCAAGCTGTCAAGGACAAAGTGACCTTATTGCAATTCATGAATCAGTTAAATAGACAAAATGGTCGAAGATCTCTTTGGGACAAGTGAACCTTCTTGTAATTTGATCAAATTCTCGCCCAGAAACACCATTTCGACTATTCCCAATGCAGAAGTTACACAGTGAGCAAAAGACTGTTTGATATGGTTCTTCCACCCCACCTCTCTCAGCTCCAGAGGAAGACATTTTGAGAGTCTCAAACTCTTCCTTTAAGGACCAAACTTCCTTGAAGGGACACGCAGGCAGAGAAAAGAACTTTATTTTACCTTGTTTGAGATGCTCATTTGCACTCTGAGCCTTGACAAAATGGGGATTAGCTTTCTAGAAGAGTCCCCTCAAACAGTGGTATGCTGTTGTGGAACGGGGGGGGGGGAGTCTTGCAGAAGGTGGAGTGGACCGGAGGCTTTCTTTATGGAAGCCTATTAATCCTTCCACCACCTGGAAGCTACTATCCAGTGCCAACCGGATCATGAATTTTATCCTTCAAATATTGAATATATTCTATGCATTTCAGCCAAAAGGTAGAGATAGGCTTGCCTATAGGTTCCTGAAAGGAGTAGCTATGCATAATTTGGATAGGCACCTTTGGGTTCTGTGCACACTGCTGTCTGTCAGCCACTGATTAGATTAGCAAGGAGCCCTGAGGAGTCTTCAGGAGATACTTGCCTTGTCCCCTTGGCTCAAATAAGACTTTTGGAGTTTCCAGTGGTTGAATTGGACTCCACCTGGCTCATTTTCAACAGGCCTTTAAAGCCTTTCCCTTCAATCCTGTTCCTCTTTCAGTATCTTTCAACGCCTTTAATCACCGAGTTCTTTTTATCTCCTAACTGTAATTCCTCCTCATGTAGCTTCTCTTCAGTCACTGCCAGGCCCTAGGAAATCTGCATATCATAGTGATCAGCCTGGGGCACAGGGATAGAGCGCAGAAGTTTAGCCTGTAAATAGAAATGGAGTTTAAGCTCCTTATTACCATAGAAATTAAAAATTCTTCCACTCACAAGCAGGTTTGGTCCTTAGACAGGGTCCACTAAACCCGCTGGCTCCTAGCTGTGAGAGCTTTGTGCCCGCCACATACTGAGTTGGCACCGTGCTCCGAGAAACCATGGATGCTGCCAGCTCCTCCTGCTCCATCCCCCAGTGTGTTGTGTATTGTGTTCTCCAGTGTTGCTGTGCAAACACTCACAAGGCTCACTACCCATCCTTTCCTTCCAGTTTCCAGAGCCAATGGGAGTGAGTTTGGTTTCTGTAGCTGTACTAGAGATGAGAGAAGAGGAGGAGGAGGAAGAGGAGAAGGAGGAGGAGGAAGATCTCTAAGGTTGGGGGAGGGGTAAAGAGCCTCATCTTTCCTGAGAGGAAAGAGGAATTTTTTCTGAACCAGACAGTCTCTCTATGTCTGTCTCTCTTTCTCTGTGTGTATGTGTGTGCTTGCATGCACATGTGGAGTCCAGAGGTCAACAACCTTGGCTGTCGTTCCAACTTGGTTTTTGAGACAGGGTTTCTCATTGCCCTGAGTCTTGCTGACTAGGCTGAGCTGACTGGCTGGCTAGTCAGTGCCTGGGATTCACCTGTTTCTGCACTGGGATTGTAAGTGCCGCCTCCGCGCTGGGCTCATTTGCCTGGGTCCTGGGGATTACATTCAGGTCTTCATTCTTGAATGTCAAACAGTGTATCCACAGAGCCATCTTCCCAGTCCATGTTCTTGTCTTTCTTTGCCCTAAAAGAAAAGATTCTGATGTTGTGTCATTCCAGACATTAGAGACAAACACTAGCTTAAACAATCAAAATGTCAAGTCCCTGCCATGCATAAGGATGAATGCCAGAGACAAACCTGAATAGGCAGAATACAGACTTTTCCAGGGACCCTAGGGCCCGACGATAAATGCTTTGAGCATCTGGGAAATGGGTTTCAGCTTCTGACTCTTGCCTGCAAAATAGTCTCAGGCAATAGCAACAACATCAACAATACTACTAAGCCTTTGAAGTACTATATGCCACATAGAATCTTAGATGAAGTCCCACATCATCTAAATAAATTTATCCTTGCAGCTTTCAAATTCTCAGACTAGACAGACTTTTTGTCAGCTTAGCTCTTCCTATACCACAAATGCAAACCGTATACTTAGGTAGCAGGTAGAGGGAATTTAAGAGAGGATATCTGAGCAAATATAAGCCAATGGTTCTCTGCAATCTTGGGATAGGAAGAAAATTGTGGGGGGGGTAGGGGAAGGTGAATATAAAAACAGAGGGTGAATCCATCTAGATATGCAGGTTTACATGGCACCTAGGAACAGCTGAGTGTCAGAGGAAGCTAATCAAATAATGAGAAATTAACAAGGCAGACTGGAAACACAGGAAGGTGATGGGGTCCCCGGGGCTGCCAAGGCCCGAATCCTGTGTGCTGTGGATGTCTGGCTCATTGCCTGTTCTTATGTTCTGTTAGGCAATGTGTATCCTCGCAAATCTTACCTTTGGGTTGGAACTGGTGTGAATTGGATTCTAAACCAGTGTGACCAAATTCTTAGTAATACATTTCTTTTGTTCAGAGTGTGGCAGTAGATGTCAGAATTAAATGATCCTGGTTTTCAAAGGTGCTTAGTAAGCTGTTAAAGTTTTATTTAAAACCTAGGACAATGATAATGATGACAATGACCATGGTGATTTTAATTAATATAATCACACACCACTAAGAAATCTGTATCATCTAGAAAATATATGATAAGAATTTCCCAGTAGAGGCCAAATGATACTGAGCTTAGCTGGTGTCAGATGGAGGAGTCCTGGGTTTGGAGATGATTTCCATTGCTTTAAGATGACTCTAGCGCTAGCCTAGAAACTTGAGCTCAGTGAAGTTTGAACCTGAGCAAAAGAATGTGCTGGGTTCCCTGTTTCCTCTTAACAGAACTCCATGAAGTATTTCCCTAGGTTTTACAGAAAGGCTCTCTCCTTGGTCTTTGTCTCCTTCCTGTTCCTGGCAACCTCATCCAAACTCTGACATTGCTCCCTGAACCAGCTCTGGCCGTCTGCTCAGAGAGAACAGGATGCTAAAATAGAAAGTTTATATGCCTGGAGCAGGTTGCCTTAGAGTGGTAAGGAGGTCCCGGCAATGTTGGAAAGATGTCATTGAACATGACCTCCCCACCTCCCCAGCTACCAGTTCTGTGGACTTAATTGTTGGCTGTAGAGTTCTGCCTTGGGCTGACAGGGACAAAGCCATTGAACTCTAGCTATTGGCCAGAGTATGGCCGAGACAACTTGGCTGACATCTCTGACACCTTTGATGGATGTCAGCCCTGCCTGATCTCTAGTGTCCTTCAGGGGAGAGCCTGAAGGTGTTTGTCATCGCCGAGTGACTGGCACGGTGAACTGCTATTTCTACACACATCTCTTATAGGAAAAACACTGCTCTTTCTTTAAGAGGACACGGCCACACAGGCTGTACACCCTCTTCTCATTACACACCCATCCATGGGGCCCTTTCAGTAATGTGAGGAGTGATCTCTTTCTCCCATCTGGTAGACGTAACCTTTCTTCCCCTTTCTTTGCGTTCTTTGCCTTCATCATTAAGTTAGATAATATAGTGGAGAAACACAAGGTGAATGCATGCACTTACCCATTTATTCAACAAATGTGACTATATGATAGGAACTGTAGCAGGATTTATCAACAAAATGGTAAAAGGGTGTAGGTTCGCGCTACTACATGTACTATGGTCCTGTAGCACCTGTACTATGTGTACTACGGTACTACACCTGTAGGTACAGCCTGCAATACGGGGACCTTTGCAAGGGCCTGGAGATTGACACACACACACAAACACACAGAGACAGAGACATGGGTTATCCTTGAATTCCCCAAGAATGCCCCCTTTATTGTGCTACAGGGCAGCTTATATAGGGATCCTTAACTGATAGCCATGCCCCAGCCAAACCCACCAGAAACCACTCCCCTGCCATCAGGAAGTCCTGAGGGTCTCATGCTCAGAGCAGCCGCAAACACAGGAAAACAAGTTGTTTTGCTCAGAGCAGCTGCAAGCATAACAAGTTGTTCTACAAGAAATTCAGGGTCTGGGGTTCCACCATCTCCAACAAAAGAGAAAGATACATGTCAGGTATCATGATGGTAGGAAGAGACAGACACAGCACTGCAGAAAAAGGAATAACTATGTACTGAAGTGAATGCTGTAGAGGAAACAGACCAAGAACAGAAGGAGGGAATAAACAGAAAGTCCTCACTTAGAGAAAGCAAGGGGTGCTCTCTCACCAAGGCCCCACACAGGGGGATCTGGGTCTTTCAGAGGCAGTCTAGGGCAAGGAGATGGGAGCAGGTTAGACACTCACTATTAGTTACTATGAGTGTAGGGCAGTAGATATGGAGACAGATATGGTGAATGTGTGGGTAGCTAGCGACAGACCAGATAAGTTGGACAGGCATGGGTTCGAATCCCAGCTCTTCTGTATGATCATGGGCAACCACTTCATTTCCTTTGTCTGTAAATTTGGAAGTGGAATTTCTGGGTCATCATGCACCAAGCTTTAGCATTTTAAGGAACCTCTCCATCTACTTGGTATAGTTGCTGAACTACTTTACATCCCACCTACCAGTGCGCATAGCCTCTCTCCTCTCCTCCTCACTGACATCCTGTCTTTCCTCATTTCTAAAGTAGCATTATGCTTCATTAAGTTTGCTGCTTCAATCTATACTGAAGTTTGACCTAGCTGTTTCTCCATACATAAGGAACTGTACTTAACTTGATACGTAGGCTGCCACCTAGTTTTGTAATAGGTAGTCCTGCTTCAGCCATTCACAGAAAGCCATCTATTCAAACCCTGTTCAAGTAAGGCAAACCCAAGTTTTAGCCCATCAGCAACCTTTGTACCTCACCTCCTGTTTCTGTCCATAAGCATGATTCAGCCCTGTAGAAGCCTCTGAATAGCTCCCTGTCTCTTCTCGGTTTGTAGACTCTCCAACTCTCAAAACTGTTCCTTGTCCAGTTCAATTATATTCAGTGTAATAGGGCTAAAGTTTTTCTCTTAACAGTAGCTAATCCTAAAAGGCAGGAGGTGATATTTCATTGTGACTTTCATTTGCATTCCTTGGTGGTTAGTGATGTTGAGTGCTTTTTCTTATACCCATGGCCATTTGCATGCTGTCTTTTGAGAAATGTCTCTTCAGGTCCTTTGCCCATTTTTAAATTGGGCTATCTATTTTCTTGCTATTAAGTTGGTCGACATCCTTCAATATTTGCATTTTAACCCATTATGGGACACACGGTTTATAACTATTTTCACAACTCTTCATTGTGTTTATGGTTTCCTTTGCTGTCTGTCAACTTTTATTTTGGTACAATCTAATCTATTTTTTATTTTTTGCTTTTGTTGCCTGTACTTTTGGGATCACATCCAAATACTCTTTCCTTAGACAAATGTCACAAAGCCTTTCCCTTGGTGTTTTCTTCCACAAGTTTTATAGTTTCGGGTCTTAGGTTTAAGTCTTCAATTCTACTTGAGTTGCTTTTGAGATGAAAGACATAGGCACAATTTTATTTTTCCCTAACCCTGCGGTTGTGGTTGTACCTTTTCCCACCATAGGTTCTCAGCTACAAATGTAGTTTTGTTTCTGAGCTTTGTCTCTGCAGAGTTGGTCTGTGTGGTTTTGTGCCGTATCATACTCTTCAGCCACTTGGAAGCACACGAGAGTGTGGAACAACTCGAAATGATCTTTTCTTTGGTTCTGACTCCTACATCAACCCATCCCCCTCCTTTCATCCGTCCATACATTCTTTCTAAGGTCTTCTTTGCTCTTCATGTGGAACTATAAGCCCTTAGCCTCTTCCCCTCAGAAATCTGCTCAGATACCAACTAGGAGTGAGATTGCCATATCGCTGCCTAGCGCTTACCTTTCCCAGGCTGCACCCTGCATCTCTCAACTTTATGTTCACGTCAGGGTTTGGATATGAAATGTCTCCCAGAATTCCTCTGTTAAATGCCTGGTCCCTGGCAAGTGGCACTATTTTGGCAGGTGGAAATTTTGGGCCGTGTGTCATGTATGGAAGAAGCGGGTCACTAGGTTTGTGACCTTGAATGGCATAACTGGTCCTTCCATGGTCCCTGCTTTTCTCCGCCCTCTTTTACTGCCACGTTTCTGTTGCTCTAATACCAAGTGATAGGCCATGCAGTGGTCTAGAATCTCTGAAGCTGCGAGCCGAAAGGAACCTTCCCTTCATTAAGCTGCTCTCGCGCTATTTTGATCACAGTTGTGACCAATCAACTGTCCGTTCCTACTAGAGAAAGTACTCCGAGAACTCCCTCCCCGTCCATGAGACAAACCACCTTCTCCTGGCTCTAGGCTTCCTTTTCACTCAGGCTAGAAATCTGGGGTGCAAGATGACGTCTCCCACTTTCTCTCCCAGGAGCAGAAACCCCTGCTTTGGATTTGAAAAGGAATTGTTTGTGGGCATGTGTATGATATGGTGTGTGTGTGGTGGTGGGGGGGGCACATGCATCTGCGTGACAGTGCAGCTGTGTTCCTGCTGAAGCACGCGTGTGGGGATCAGAGGGCAAGCTCTGGGTCCTCATCTTCCACCCTGTGGAGTCAGGTTCTCTTGTTTGTCACTGTCTGTGTTGGGCTAACTGGCCCGCAAAGGTCTGTGGATTCTCTTGTCTCTACCTCCTGTCTCCCGGTAGGAACACTGGGTTTGCGGAAGCCTGCTCCTGTGGCCAGTTTTACACGGGGTTTGAACTCCACTGCTCCTCATAGTTGTATGTCCCGTGGTTTTTCCACTGAGCCAACTTCCCAGGTTCTATTTCTGTTTTGTAAATCCCTTTCTCTGAAATGAACCCGTCTCCGGTCCTATCCTCTAGCCTGTGGTTTTGTGGCAATCTCCATCATTGGACTTTCGTGTCTGCCCTAATATGAAAGCATATATTGAACTGCACACGGACGGTGACATTAAGGTATTTTTAATGTTACTTGAGAATGATTTGTTTTCCATTTCAGCCTCTAGTGAAGTCTTTATAGACATCACTTAAGTCTGGTTCTCAGCTGCAAGCACAGGTTCATCTCCTGAGTTTTTTATT
Source organism: Ondatra zibethicus (assembly GCA_004026605.1). Classification (NCBI taxonomy): domain Eukaryota; kingdom Metazoa; phylum Chordata; class Mammalia; order Rodentia; family Cricetidae; genus Ondatra; species Ondatra zibethicus. The sequence goes on along the minus strand of PVIU01001880.1, from coordinate 112,195 downwards.
CTTTTTTTTAAATATATTTTTTTCAATATTTTTTTTAAAAATTAATTAATTTTACATCTTGGCTGCAGTTTCCCCTTCCTCCTCTCCTCCCAGTTCCCCCCTCCCACCCCCTTCTGTTCCTATCCCCAATCCACTTCTCCTCCTCTGTTTAGGAAAGGGCAGATCTACCATGAGTATCAATGAAACATGACGCCTATGTTACAGTAAGATTAAGCACCTCTCCATGTATTGAGGCTGGGCAAGGTGACCCACTATGAGGAGTAGGGTCCCAACATCCAGTAGAAGACTCAGAGAAAGACTCTGTTCCCACTGTTAGGAGTTCCCACATGAGGACCAAGCTACACAACCGTAACATATATGCAGAGTGTCTAGGTCAGTCGCATGCGTCTTTTATTCTTCCATCTGTTCTGGTTTGGGTGGTTGTTGCTTGGTTTTGAGACAGTCCTCCACAGACACTGACTAAGTTCATGCTGGTCTTGAACTGGTTGTATAAATGAAGATGATCGTGAACTGCTTTCTCGTATCTACGTCCTGTATGCAGAGACCACAGCTTAGCACCACCATACTGGTTCCCTAGGTTCTTTCAGGCCCATGCCAGAACTGATCACTCGCTGAACAAACAGTGCCTGAGCCTGACTTTCCACACGGTGTCTTCCTGCCATACCTGCCATCTACGTGGGGTGCTGTCCCCAGAACATTCCCCTTCCAGTGGAACAAATCCAATTTCTAACTGACTCCCTTCCTCATCCTTCCTCATCCTCCATACTCTGATTTTGAATGAGATGAAGTAGCCATTTTCTGAGACTGTCAGAAAGTTCAACTGCACGGGGGCCCATCCTCCCTTCAGCCTCCTGTTAGAACATGAGATGTGCTTTGGGGTCTCAATTATCACCTCAAGGGATGCTCCTCATCCATAATTGCGTGCTGTTATCCATGAAACGCTACAGCACCTATGATTCCATTTATATAACATGAAAGATGACAAAATTATAGAGCTGAGAATAGATTAGTGGTTACTGAGTGTTACATACGGGGGTGGGAAGGAGGCAAGTGTCTTTGTTAAAGGGCAGCGTGTAGGTTCTTCCGGTGGCAGAAATGTGTGTCTTGGCTGCGGTAGAGGGTACAGAAAGTAATTCACAGGGTAAAATTGTACCAAACTAAACACAAACACACATGGACATGTAAGTACAACTAAAAGTAGGGGATTCTCAATAAGGTGGTTGGATTGTGTCCATGCCAGTGTCCCGGTTGTGCTATTTTTAGTATAGGTATCTAAGATGCTACTGCTGGAAAGAAATGGGTAAGCGGGGGCATCATAGGATCTCTGGATTAGTTCTTACAATTGCATAGGAAGCTACATTTGCTCAAGACAAAAGTTTAATTAGCAAAACGTTAACGCTGTCATTCTAACATTTAGTGGTAGTTGTTGAGCTGAACCATTTCATCTTTCAGCCAATTAGTATCAAGTATCATCAGTTAGTAACAGTTATTAGACACTTATTATCCACGCAGTAGATTTCATGGGAGTCCTGTTCACTTAATGACAGCATGTTCCCAGTTAATTTCCAGAATGTACCCACGGCCTCAGCTTCTCCCATATTCCTCTCCCATGCTGTGGGCATGCTTCTGTGGGCATCAATTATATACCCAGAGTGCTCGAGTCTGTGGATTGAAGAATCTCAATCAGTTTGATGGAGTTTCGGTGTCCTGTGACTGTGTAAAGGGCTCTTCCTGGTCCCTCGCCATGAACTTTTGCTTTCTAAAGCTCATGGGATAGAAACACACTCATCCACAGCCATCATACTTCAGCACAATCAGAATGGGATCATTTGTTTGGTTTGTATTCCTTCCTTTGAAATTTTCTCCCCCAAGTTTTTAATGCGGAAACACATTATATAGGAGTCCTCCAGGGTCTGAGCTGAGAAAAAGTCCCAGGTGAGTTCTTTGGCTCTTGAGTGATAGCTCAGCTCTGGATTCTGTAATTGAGGAGCTTAACGGTCATCTCCTTACAGTATCAGCCACTTCCCCCTTTAAAGACCAGACATCAGTCAGCCATTGCTCAGGGCCACATAGCTGGCAAGTCATGGAGCCAGAATTCAACCCCCAGATATTTCTGAGCTTGGAGGCATAAGTCTTAAGCACGTCTCAGTTCCCCATTTTTCTCCTTCCTCATTTGGAGAACTTCAACACATTACTCATGCAGTCACCTCACATCTCGGTTAAGAAGAGACGTCGTATCAGTAAAGAGAATATGCATATTTCAATTGGAAGGATCCACAATACTGCTTACTCAATGTTTATGTAATTATCATGAATTTAAAATTAATGTCATCTGAATAAATGGGGTCATATATTAAAGAAACAAAACATGATCGTTAGGGTGCTTTGGGGTTTAAAAATTTGATGATTCTATATACATAGCCAATCACAGGGAAATAAACAACTGAATAATTGAAGAAGACTAGATTCGATCAGGAACGTTCTCAGCACCCAAAAGCCAAACCTTCCTTAAGACAACACAGGCCGTATCTCTATCTGTCCCATCTTCTCTGACCTTGTGGCTCTATTGTAAGAACCACATCCCTCCTTGTACACACGTCATGAAGGGAGATGTGGAGACAGTTGTCAGTACGTTGACTCCTACTCATTAATTTTTAGGAGCTCTTCTGTTAATTTTTCCTAAAGTTCAAGGGTGTAATCCTTGGATGCTGACCAATTAATTAAAGGTTATATATAGACCTGTTAATCAAAGTTCTCATCGTTACATTTCCATATCCCCAGGGGAGTGAGGCAGCCATCTTTTGATAGAAGGAAGAGAGGGACTCTCTGCCCCTGTCATCCTCCACGAATGATGGCAGTGCTGTATAGACAGGGACACCCGTGCATCCGAGTGGCAGTGCTGAAAAACAGAACCAGCATAGCCCAGGGTTCTTGCAGGCTTGGAGCCCACTCTCGTTACATGTTCTTTACCTATGAGTCTCTGTGTGTTCAGTTAGAGAAAGAAGAGAGTGTTTTCTTAGGGGTGTTTGGGAGATTAAATGAGACGGTGGAAGCAAGAGGCCGAGGTGCTTGCCCGTTCCCTGATTAATTACTGAGTTCCTTTAAATGCCAGATTCAAACCCACACACCAGGAACACAATGGACTGTATCGTTTACAGAGGAAACAAGGAATACATCCTTCCCACTTTCACAGAGTTCATGTTTAGTGGAGAAGGTAGATACTATATTATACACTTGTCAAGAGGATGGACCTTAAGGGGGGAAGAGGAGGATTGTTCTCACATTGAGTGCTTTTACCATAATAAAATGTACACACAGTACATTTAACCACAAGACCTGTATTCGATTTTGATGTACATATTAGAGAAGCATTTAGAATACCTTGTGCCATAGAGGTACTATGTAAATAATACATATATAAATAAAAGATGAATTCAAATGTTATTGGTTATTTTAAGGGAATATTTGCAAGATGCTGGAAGATTCAGTTGAGACATTAAACTTTAGGATTACTATACTAAAGTTGGAAACTGCCTAAGATGTCTCACAGTATGTGAACAGGAAAACAAATTATATTAATCCCCAAATGACAATGCGCAAAGAAAATATTGTACAAGTAATGTGCAGAGTGAAGGCCTCTTTGGAGCGGCAATTAAATTGACCAGTGAAGAGTAAGAGAGACCCGTCCTGCACGATTTTCTTCAAAGTTCAAGGGAAGCCTTTCGGGAGGATGAAGTGGGTAGGTGACATGCGGAGACAGCGGAGGACCTGTAGAGGAATGGAGAGCAGGTGGGGAGGAGAGCAGAGGTGGGAAGCAGGGTTCTGGGATGATGGGGCTGCATGGCTAGCAGAAGTGAAGAGGACGTAGTGAGGGGGTGAGACTGGCTGGCACGCATCGTTGCAACCAATATCACGTGCTTCCAGATGAGTAGCCAGGGGAGAGAAGAGAAAAGCCTTAAGGATGAAGCCTGGTTTTTTGGTTTGAGTAACAGGAAGGATCAAAGTGGCATTTGCTAGGCTAGTTGGTGGAGCCAGGGTGCTTAGTGTGGATGGAGCGAGCCAGGGAGAATGAATGGATGTGTGGGAGAGCAGGGGCCCAGTAAGCCAGTGGTCTTTTTCCTTTTGTGGAGGCATGTTCCTGCTGACGAGGACCCCACCCTCATGACCTACCTCTCAAGGTTTTAGCTTCAGCAGATAACTTTTTCAGGGGCACATTCCATCCCCAGCAGCAGTCAGATACACCCATTGGGCCGAGCACCCCCAGGAGCCGTAAGCAGGTGACTTGAGTGAAGGGAACATTTGTCAGGGAGGGTCTCAGAGATACTTGACTCCCTGCTGCCTGGGCTGCTCATTCAATGTCAATTCCTTCCCCTGGGGGTGCCAGTTCTGTGTAGGGACCTTCTCCACACTCCTGAACAGAGCAAGGCAGCTGCTGTTGTCTGATAGCTGGCTGATAGGGTCCATCCTGGATGATGATGATGTGCAAGCCTTCCTTCTGTCTTTGGAGCCTGGTGATGCTAAGAGGTCCTGGTGGATTCCAGCTGAGAGAGAAGCTCCAGTCATGCTTCTACATAGCCCACTCACACCTGCCAGATTAGGGTCACCTGGGGATGGATGGCTGCATACTGCAGACAGTTAAGGTCTTATGTGCTTTTTTTTTATCAATCCTTAATAAACTAGCTAACTTAGCATACCTCCTCCAAGGAACCTGGAGTTCGGCCTGATGCCATAGGCCATGAGGTAAATGCTGCAGACAGGCTGCATTTCTCAGTCCTGCATGGCCTCCTAGGGGAACAGAAATAAAAAAAAAATCAATGAGAGTTTCATTCTGTTCTCTCTCTTCCCCTGCAGGCATATATGGCCAGGACACAGTAATAATAAAGTTCTCTTGTGTTGAAACACGCGAAGGTGCGAGTCTCCCTCCCATAACCCAGCTTACTGCCTACCTGAGCTTACTCTACGCATTCCTGACCCAGCCGAACCCCAGATGGACTGATTGCAGAACAGAAGCCTCTGTGCCTGCTCTGCCCACTCCTAGAGACATCTTAAAGCTCGAACAAGACAGGTGCAAAAGTACTTTGGTAATACTAAGTGGCATGACATGAAGACATTTTCTTTCATGCATTTGGCCACATCCTTGCCCTTAGGAAGTTAGTCTGGTGAGGCTGATAATAGGGGCCCCATGGTCTAGGTCATGGTTTTCAGCATGGTCCCTATGCCAGGAGCAACCAGTCAGGAACAGGATAGAAACAAAGCCTTTCACACTCTGTCCTAGACTGGCTGAAGCTGAGAGCCCTAGTGTTTTTGACACACACCCAAGCTTGAGAACCACTGGACTAGGCATTCGGGAAGATGCTTCTTAAAGAGATGGGTTGAATAGCCCCCAAGAAGTCACCAGAATCGAGGTAGACAAAGCAGGGATTTGGGATGCTAGTCCAAAGGAAGATTCTGCCACTGATGTGGGCTTCTGAGAAACTAAAACCGCCATAGCGGCAGAGTGCTCGCTTGGCGTGCACAAGGCTCAGTCTCCAGTGCCCGAAGAAACAGTGGCTCAGCTGTGCTCAGCAAAGGGAGGGCAGGTGTAGGAATGAGTGCAGGAACACAGCCAGGTGCTACGCCTTGGAAACCTGGGAAAGACTTGGGAGTTTATATTCAAGTCAATTGGAAGCCATTAAAGGGTTTTGATCATGGAAGGCCCTTTTCTGGTCAATAACATGCCATTGTAATTTTAAAACGTTCCCTTACAACCCAATAAAGGCAGTTAATTGTCTTAATTAGAGCTTACACTCTAATAAGGGGAGGCAAAGTCAGGATATGAGTACCGGGCTAATCCATGAATGCACATTAAACACTCATTATGTGTTTGCCTCTCTGCTAGGCACAAAAGGATGGGAGGAGGGAGTCTCCTTCTTCTGAGGGGCTGAGCGCTAAGACAAGCGGAAGGCACATGCAGGACCACCTGGGAGGGATGGCAGATGTTTTCAAGGTACGCGTCCAGTTGGAGGAGGACATAGTGAGGGAGAAGGCAGAAGCAGAGAATAGCCTGGAACTTTTCTGTATCCCAGGGGGATTAGGAAAGCAAACTTGCTGGGAATTGCAGTTCATTCTGGAAAGAACTGGAGTTACACTGGGCGGGTGGGTCAAGACGAGTTTGTCCAGCAAGGCCTCAGAAGAGGAGACGCCTAACCTGGATCTATAGGCTGCAGACTATTTTGACTTAAATGAAGCCATTCTGGAGGTTCTAGCCAATGGCATTGTTAGAAGGGCACAAGCAGGGAGCGGGTTGATGCCACTTTTTGCAGTTGCTACTGATGATTGTCTACTCTCCCTCTTAGACTCAGGGTTATCGCTAGAGGCAGCTTTGCTCTTGGTTTTCAATGTTTCATTGAATCATAAGAATCATGGAAAAGAGTTCTCACAGCTTGAATGTACAGTGCAAGCTTTCCCCAAAACAAGAGTCACTGTGTCCCTCTGACGATGATGAAGAACCAGGACTTCTCTGGCACCCAGTTCTCCCCTGGTCTCAGTCCTTCTGCCAAGAGAATCACCATGAGGCTTCTGATTCCATCCTTTTTGTGGTTTCTGGCTTGCCAACACTGTGTGTGTGAGGTCGATCGTGTTCATGCCCACGGCTGGCGCTTCTCCATTCTCCCTGGTGTTAGTATCACCTCTGTGAATGTACTGCCCGATAGTCACTGGACTGTTGCAAGGAGAGCCAGGCCGCTTGTTTGTCCTGGCTGCCTGGCTAGCTTAGCCCCAAAATAACCACACAGAAACTGTATTAATTAAAACACTGCTTGGCCCATTAGCTCTAGCTTCTTATTGGCTAACTCATATTAATTTAACCCATTTCTATTAATCTATATATTGCCATGTGGTAGTGGCTTACCGGGTAAAATTCCCAGTGTCTGTCTCTGGCGGATCCATGGCATCTGTCTGACTCTTTCCTTCTCCCAGCATTCAGTTCTGTCTTCCCCACCTACCTAAGTTCTGACCTATCAACAGGCCAAGGCAGTTTTTTTATTCATTTATCAAGAAAAGCAACAGACAGAGTGGACTCCCACATCACTGGACAGGTTTGGGTAGCTTCTAGTCTGGGGCTATAATTTCATTCTGTTTTGACCTTTAATTCGGGGCTTCCTTTTCAGTTTGCTCATATTCCCCTTACTATTGCTAAATTCATCCCTAAAATTAACTGCTCTATTGCATGTACATTTAGCAAGGGAAACAAGTAGATAGTAATACTGAATTAAAACAGTTAGAGGAAGAGGAAATGAGAAAAGCACTTTCTGTGCATGAAGAGGGCCTGAGTTTGAATCTCCAGCACCTCCATTAAAAAAATAGTCCATGGCAGTGCATGCCTGTAACCCCAGGATTGGGAGGCAAAGCAGGTGGATCTGGAGAGGTCTCTGGACAGACCTCCTACCAGAAACAGTGAGCTTCAGATTGAGTGACACTGTCTCAAATCAATAATGGGGAGAGAAACAGGAAGACAATGAACAATTTCTTCTGACCTCTTTATGTGTACATTGACATGGGCACCTGTACACACACACACACACACACACACACACACACACACACACACACACAGACACACACACACACACACACACATATATCCTCCCTTTCTTACACTGGAAATCCAAACAGATAAGGTGGTAGGGCAATGCCTATACCAGAAAGGCCCCTTCTTCCTCTTCCTCCTCCTTCTTCTGCCTTTTCTCCCTGTCACTAATCCTGCTTCACCTCCCTGCTGAGAACCGGGGCTAAGGGAGACTACTGCAACCAGGTTCAGTTGCTGACGGCTAGGTACCAGCAAAACTCAGCAAAGTGGATTGCTCTCAGCAGCCCACGGAGGGTGGAAATGAATTTTACTCATTTTAATAAATGGCTTGGTGTAGGCACTTGGTAAATGTTTCTTGAATGAACGAGTTTCAAATAAAATAAAGTTTACATGTTGCCTCTGAATCTATGACATGTCAGGCAGGCCCTGAAAGCAGCGTGTTAATGAAGTCTGAATGTGGAGGAGCTTTTGGAAAATGTTTGGTGGAGCGCTTCGGCATGAGCCTGGCATCTCTGGTGATTTTCATATAACCTTGTTAGGTAACATCTCACTCATATGCAAATGGAGAAGGGATTGCCCAGCTGGACTGAGTGAGCTTCCCAGGAAATCATGAGTCCTAGGTTAAGAGGGGACATCCAAATTGAGAAGCTGAGCTCTATCCCATGCTTGTAACAACCACAGGACTGGTGTCAAATGGGCGTGGTCACTAGGAAGTGCAGTAGAGAAGCTGGCAGCTGTCTTCCTTTCTGATGAGGCCTGGTGAGAGAGCAGAGATGTCGGAGCTGAGGAAGGCAGGGCTAAGACAAGGTGGAGAATATAGGGTGGTCCTGTGAGATGAGGCATAGCTGGAATCCCCTCCTCTCACTTCCCTGGTGATGAGAATGCAATAGGGAGGCCTGTAGGCTCTCTGAGGAGAGGAAGGTGGGCCCCCTGGGAATGCAAACTTCAAGGATCCTCCTGTGGCAGAGAAATCCACCCAGGGCTTCCGGAAAGCAATGCTACACACTCCAGAATCTCGGCCAGCTGAGCTGCCGCTGAACTTTCCAGCAGCCTTAACCTAGACATTCCTGTGAACTCAACTTCCCTCCCCAGACAGGGTCTTCATTTGGGCTACGGAGGATGGTCCCTCAGGATGGGGCCCTGCAAGGGCTTTCACCTAGACCCTTAGGCCAAGGCTGGCATCCTCATTCTCCCAGCACCTATTGCCAGGTGGAGCCCTAAGTCCTTTCGAAGGCTGGAGAGCTGAAGCCGTGCTCCCCAACCTGGGTGTCCCCGACAACATGTCCATTAGCATTTATTGCGACTTTTAGCAGCTAGATATGAAAACGCCGTGCAGAAATCACTGCAGGCTAGCAACCAGGCTTTGGCATTCCGCCACAGCCTGTTGATTATCTTGAAGACATTACGGTGTGAAAGCCCACATCTGCACGTGTGTGTTTTATGTCTTCTGTTAAGCTTAGCCCAGTGTTTCAAGCTTGCTGGGAAAAGCCTCTCTGAGGGAGATGTTAACAGGAAGCAAGGGGCTGCACTAGGCAGTCAGGTTCAGGGGTTGGGGTGTGGGGTGGGGATGGTTTAGAATCCCTGTGGTGTCTGCCCTCACTCACCTCTGAGATAATCAGAAAGATGCATCTAACTCCTGGCCCTCATCCCTGCCACCCTAGGGACCCAGTAGCACTGCACATTGTGTAGCCGCTGCAGAAGCCTAAAGGGCTATCTTGGTGCTTTTCAACCTCTCAGCTGATGAGCTGATCCTCTCTGTGGGAGTCTGGAGTCTATCTCTCCAATAGGCAAGACAGCCCCCTTCCTCTGTTCCCTTATTTTCCTCATCATCCTCCTTCATCCCTCTTCCCTCGTTCTTTTTCTTCTCCATCTGCCTCATTGTCCCCTTTCCCCACACCCCAGTCTCTGTAATTCATCTTTTCTCAACCTCATCCATCCCCTGCCTTACTTGTTCCCCACCACGTGTCTGTCAGTCTGTCCATTGCAGTTTGAACTCTTGCTTCCCCCAGCTGGCGGTGCCGTTTGGGAGGGTTGTGACACATTTTGGAGAGGATCTTTGGTGGAGGAAGTACATCGCTCCAGGGGGCCTCGATGTATTTATAGGCTGGCCCATTTCCTGTCCCTTGTCCACTCCATGACTGCAGACACAATGTGAGCAGCTGCCTCCAGCTTCCCTGCCAGGATGAACTACAGACCTTTTTAAATTAAGCCCCGATAAACCCTTTCTCCCTCAAGTTGCTTATTGTCAGGTATTTGGTCACAACAATGAGAAACAACAATGGTCAACACATAACAAATGTAGCATGTTTGAGCCCAATTCCTGGCACAGGACACTAGGTAGAAGGTTGATTATAAATGGATGGATACTATTCTTTGGCTGCACAGAAACATTTGCCTGCTTTTTCCCCCCCTTTTTTTCAATCAGAGGCACTTGGAAATAGATTGTCATGTTCACCTTTCTGTCTTTTTCATTATTCCCTGAAAGTACAAACTCAATTTAGGTTTTCGTGAAAAATGAAGAGCATTAGCCCAACCTTTGAAAATTGCTTGGTCAGTACTTCCTGCTTGCCTGTACTTCACGGTGCTGTCATCACTGGGTAATTATAACATTAAGTATGTACCTGATCAGCAAGTTGCTTTTAATTAAAATCCTCTGTTGGTTTCCTAGCACCTCATGACTTCTGGAACATTTGTTCATCTCTTTGGGCTGCTAGAAAACATTCCAGAGTCAGTGGGGAGCAGCCACCCAGGGGCACGGTGTTGGTGTCAGCGTATCCCTGCCCATCATCTCCCCTAACCTTCTCAGTGGCATCTTGCCAACAGCGTCGTGAGCCCTTGTCATATCACCTCTAACTGGAGGGGCTGCCTGTCCATAGGTGACAAGGCATCCCATGCCCAAGACTGAGATTAGAGCGCTTAGAGTCATGGGCTGAGTGTGTGGGTCCAGGCCGTGAGCACTAAATTTAAAGCCCTGGAGAAGGCTTCTTTCATGAGGCAGATTTCGCATGAGCCTGGAAGGGGAAACTAGGTTTTGTCTTGTGCTAAGGGAGCTCTGGCATGAACCAGGTCACACATGCTCTATCAGAGCTCTTAGGGGAGTCACGTGCTCCCAAATCTGCTCTGATGCTCTGTTACTGGGAAGTTCCCCTCGGCCAAAGACTTCTGAAAACCTTTGAAAAGTCTGAAAGAAGTTTAAACTCTGTTTAATTCTCCAAGGTTAAAAAAAATGCCGCTAAGGACTGGCGAACTCTCTAACAACAGTAGCAATTTCAATGATGTTCCAAGTTCATTTAGCACTGAAACTTTGTCTTCAGAACTCTGGTTAGCATGCTCTGGAAGCAAAGTGATAAGGAACTCTCTTTGGGAGTTCCCAGAGAAGAGCAAGCAGGGGCTTGGACACGTGAAGGGCTCAGTTGCTTTAGGCTTGGATTTCCGCTGGGGTGATATGCCACTCGTGTCCTCTGTATTCGTGCTGATGATCCCCTCCCATGACTCAGGCCACCCTGGGTGTCAGCTAGCTGTACTTTTTTTGACTCTGATCCACTTTGCTTTATCTTCCCCTTTCCTAGCAGGACAAGTGAGCACCTGGAGAGAGGGGGCACATAGAAATGATTCATAACCCCAGATGTGGCTAGGATGACCTGCTTAGAGGGCAGCACTGTGTGAACTCCCTGTGTGGATCTTTTTAAAGGATCAACAGCCCATATGGAGGCCTTCTTAGGAGGTATAATGCGTATGTATAAAAGCAAGGGCAGGCTTTCCTTAGGAGACCAATGTGGACATGTGTGTGTGTGTGTGTGTGTGTGTGTGTGTGTGTGTGTGTGTGTGTGTATAAGGGAGAATGAGAGAGTATCAGGGCAAGAGTGATGGGATTCTCAGCTCTAGAGCAACATAAAGACATATTTTCTAACTTTGGGTTCTAATTTCTATGCTGGTGACAGTGAACTTAGTTGTCAATCACTTTAATGGTTCTAAATTTGTCTTAGACTATGGTTCTTAGAGACAAAGGACCTTGGTGAGAAATCATCTTTCCCAGTAAGGACCAGGGCAATGTTTCTTCTACTGGAAGATCTTGATTCCTTTGGGAATCTAGTGACCAGTAGGGACCAACCCCTGGGGAAAAGCAGAGATGGCTATTCAAGTAACATTTCACTCATGACATCAATGGTTTCCAGGCCTTTTGGTCCCTGGTATCTTTTAGACATAATATACTCAGTAACATTTCTTTGACTACTACTTAACCCCCCTTCATGTCTCCCATTGCTCTTAGGATAAGGTATAAGCATTCCTCAAAATGGCATGCCCAGCCTGGAATGACCAACTCCCAGGCCCCTCCTCCTAGCTTGCCTGTCATTCCTCAGTTTTTCTGGCCCTGATCGCTGCCAATCAAGCTGGGCTGTGTTTCCCTAGAACATCTTCACCACACTCTTGCTTCCCTTGGGGCCTCTTTTTGTGCCATTCCCTCTGGCTTCCTCCACTACACAGTATGCTTCATGAGGGCGTGGAGTCGATCACTGGTCCCAACAGATGTGCTTAGCGCTCTGTAGGTGACCAGTGGTAACCATACATGGTTTGAGAGATGATCTTTGGTCATATGTACTCTATATTTCTCATAACTACCCCTTATGGTCCCATGGCTTCTGTTGGCTTTTGGTTTTGATTGGTGACAATTTACTGCTTATGTCTATTATACTGGCAAATTATGTCTATTGTACTGGCTTTATCCTTCTCTGAGTAGATCAATGGCAACTTCAGTCTTCATGAAGCTGTTGGCCAAGCCTCTCCAATGTAAATTCCTGTACTGAATCCATCCACTGTAGATTGGGACTGCATTTGCCCACCCCCAGCCTGTAGGGCTACATGATAGCTATATCCATCAGCAACCATATTTATAATCTCATTTTCATTTCCTTCTGACAGTTTTTTAGGCCCCTCACAAGTTAAGACGTTGAAGATATGAATACACTTAGATACATACCACTCTTATTTAAACTTATGGTTAAAATTTCATTGCAGTGAAAGGATGAACATTAGATATAGCTAAAGGAAAGGATAATGTGGCAGCTGGGAGTGGTCCAAGCATGCAACTCTTGAGTAATATAATATTAATGTGTACTAATTGTACATACTAGGATGTTAAAATGTGGCATTTCCATATATGTACATAACATGCCTTTACCATATCTATCCACCCATTTACCCTATTTTACTTCCCACTGTAACCCTAGTCCTGTTGTCTTTTGCTAGTAGTCTATCTTCTAGGAAAGGCTGTCTTCCCCCAACTTTCAATTTTAGTTTCTTCACATGGAAGAAAGTATTCAATAATTATCTTTCTGAGTCTGGTTTATTTTGCTTAAAATAGTGACCTCTAGCTCCATATATTTTCCTACAGCTGCCATGATCTCATTCTTTTTCATGGCTGGAGAATATTCTGTTGGCACAGATCCATTTTCAGATGAATGTATATATTATTTTATTTTGTATATGTGTGTATGCCTACATGAGTTTATGTTCCACATATGTGCAGGTACTGGCATAGGCCTGAAGAAGGCATCAGATTTCCTGAAGCTAGAGTTAAAGGTGGTTGTGAGCCACCATGTGAGTAGCAGGAGATGAACCTGGGGCCTTTGAAAGGAGCAGTAAACTCTCAATCACTAGCCCTCTTTCTAGCCTCCCACACCACTTTTGAAATGAAGTGTGTGTGTGCGTGTGTGTGTGTGTGTGTGTGTGTGTGTGTAGTAGGTTGAGTATAAGCAGGATAAATTAATACTAATTTCATTTCACTCTATCTGGTAAAGAGGGGCACAAGGATTCCAACTGTGAGCTCCTTTTCCACCCCACTCCACTCCCATTTGCCTCCTATTGAAGAACACCACCTCACAATATCACCATTATTTGAGTATTAAGCCCAAACATCTTTCTCACACAGTTTCCCCATGCCTGCTCACCCTGTGCTTGCCGTGTGAGCACACAGCAGTGAGAAGCTAGAAGCCCTCCCTTCGTTTGCTGCACCCTTAGTGCTGGAGTGTTAGTCCATTCTTCTGAGTCCCCTCAGCATCCTGTGACTCAAACACCATTGAGCTCCTGATTCCCAAGAAGCAACTCACTTTGCACCTGCAACAGAAATATCTGGGCAGAAGCTGGCCTGAGAAGGGAAGTTCCTGCAGCCCCAGAAACTCAGAGGATACCACCCTGTAGTTGAGACCAGCATGAACTCTGGGCAAGACTGCTTTGGCAAAGATGAACTCTGGTTGTTCATGGCTTCCTTGTGTTCTTCCTTTGTGATGTGGTGTGTGTTCCATATTGTGGTGGAGCACTAGGGAGGATGATGTAATCAGTTGTTGCTTTGTTGCCATTGGCAGTGTTCTGAGTTTCCCCCCTCCCTGTAATCACAACTAATGCAGGAGACTCCTCCCACCAGCCTGCCTGTCACTGTTCCTTCTCTCTGACCCTACTGGCTGCCAGTCTAGTGGGCTGTGCTTCCCTAAAACAGCCCTATGCTCACCATGCTCTATCATGCGCTTCTCAGGACCTCTTTCTACAGTGTCCTTTACTTGAAGAATGGAAACTTGTATGGTGGGGGAGAAAGTCCATCATGTGAGAAAAGGAACAAAGAAAATGGATGTGATTGGGTGGCTTAGAGCCCCAGAATCCAGAGGATCTATAGATCATAACCACACTTAGATGCACTGCCCAGCTTCTGACATCCTGAGCTGTAACACGACTTCCTGGGGAATCCTTCCAATAAGCATCTCCTACTCAATACAAGTGAATCTCTGTATAGCATACCCATAGTAACTTAGCTATGTTGCCTATGGCATTTCAGATGCCTAACATCAGATACAAATTGGGTTTGTCTTGCTAACATCTGAGGAAAATTCGCTGGAACAAAGAGAGGGGAAATGAGGGAAAGGGAGAAGGAGGAGGGATAAAAAAAAGAGGGATGGGTTGGGGAAGACACGACCTCCATATCTCCCATCCTCTGTTCACTGTGCCTAGGGTTAGAGTAAGGGACAAGGTGAGTCAGTACCTGCATAGGAACAGTTACTGGCTGAGTTTTTCATGAAGAAAGACCAGACAAGCCTTTGATTCAGAGCAGAGTTTTCTTTGGGGATTAACTAGCGTTGATGTGTATTTTTGGAAGCTAAGAAAATGGAAGTATATTTCCCCGCCAGCTCTGCCTGTTTGAATTTGGCAAACACAGACTTCCTCCCTCCCCTTTTGTGCTTCAGATGGCACTTGAAATGAGCAGCCTGTGTTGTTCAGTATAGCTCCCCAGGACTCCCTGAGCATAGACCCCAGCCGAGGCAAGCAGCCTGTTATTACCCAGAAGGCCAAGAGAGGGCTCCCAAGAACACTGAGCAAAATTAGGTGGAAGTCACCCCCACGATGTTCTGATGGAATGGTAGTCTCTCCTATGGTTATTTCATAAGCTGAAGGGTGGGGCTGGACTCAGAAGGAAAAGCACACATAGGAGACCTGCCTTCTCTGTGGGAGGAGACTTGGATTAGAATGACTTTAAGATTCCCACTGCACCCAAGCAGTATATAAATCATTCTTCTGGAGTTAGCTGACAGGGCTTTCTAAAACACGTGTGTGGTGGATATGCTAGAGTCCTGACTGTGTTCACTATGGCATCTTAGAAAAACAGTTACCTAATGTTTCTAGGAATCATTTTGCCTAGTTTTAAAAGTTCTAGAGTGAAGCTGGGCAGTGGTGGTGCGCGCCTTTAACCCCAGCACTTAGAAGGCAGGTGGAGCTCAGTGAGTTTGAGGCCAGCCTGGTCTACAAAGCGGGGTCCAGGATGCCTAGGGCTGTTATACAAAGAAACCCTGTCTTGAAAAGTCAAACGAACAGACAAACAAAAATCTAGAGTGAGACTGGAGTCGTGAGTCTGGCTTTCTGATTTTCTTTGTGAAAATATGTCGTCGTATTATTTGTATGTGTGTGCATGTATAAAGGTCAAAGGACAACTTTGTAGAGTTAATGTCTATCCTTTCACATTAGTGTGGGCTTCAGAGATCAAATTTAGGTCATTGAGCTTGCATAGCAAGTGCTTTGATCAGCTGTGCCTTCTTGCCAACCCCTCTAAGAGCTTTTAAGTTATAACCTTTTGTTGCTACAATTTATTGTGATTAGATTCAGGAAAATGCATCTCGATTATCACTAAAGGAGTTAATCCCTATCCTACGATACCAGCCTAACAAAATGATTCTGTTATTCTAGCAGTGGTGGGAAGGAGCATGCACTTTGATGACCAGTTAGTTAAGAAAGAATGGAGGAGGTGAAAGGCAATGGTGGTATGGCTGGCAGGCAGATTAAAAGCCTATTCTCACCCTCTACACATCTACACTGCCCCAAGTCTCAGTGTCTATATAATACCAGGATAACCCACGTGGCCTTGCCTGCTTGGCTTCATTCAGGTCAGCTAAGAGAATGCAATAGAAATGCTTTGCATACTTTGCAATGTCCACCAATGTCCATCTGTTAGTAGGTGCAGTAAAATAGTGGCCCATGCTCATTGACATGATGCATGTGGTTGTCTTAATTTCCTTCTTTCCTGTACTTAAGATTCCACATAAACCACGTGTTGACCACCATTTCTCTTGGAATTCTTCAACAGCAAACAAGTTAGCAAAGAGATACAGAAATGTTCCTGAGGCGCATAGAGGGCTGCCCAGGAGTCTGAGCGGGGTCAGGTAATGTGTCGGCAACCCTGCGATGATGTTTGCAGGAAGAACAAAGATTTCGCATGAGTCATTCTGTCTGTGACTTGTTGCTGGAAGGTTTAGGAATACAAATTTCAGAACCGAGAGCAGAACCAGAGTCACGCAATCAGGTTCGGTATTCATGTCTTCAAGCATATGCTGACACGTACCTATTTGCCAAATGCGGTGTCAACTGCGAGGAGGCAATAAAGGATGTCTAAGACATTATTTCTCTCTTCAAGGAACACTAAATATCTTGCCTGTTGTTTAGCAAACAATTTAAAAGACAGGGATAGATAGATGTTGGTTCTGTTTGTTACATGTGATGTGTGTTGAGGAGACTGTGTAACACAGTGGTTAATAATAAAAGCCATGCAGGCAGACAGCCCACCAGTCAAGCCCAAGATTGGCATTATCTTGAGCAAGGTTTTTTTGTTTGGTTTTGGTTTTATTGCTTGTTTGCTTTTGTTTACTGAACCTTGGTTTCTTCTATCAATTTTGCCTACCTTGAAGAGTGGCTGTAAGGATTAAATGAGCTCATGGTGCCAGGTATGCTCTGAGTAGCACGAAGGAAAACTCAGAATTGTCTTTGCCATCATCATGGCTGAAGCATAGCACCAAGTCATGTTGTGTTTCACAGGGGAGGTGCCAGGAAGCTGGAAGTTCAGAAGGAGCATCCCCAAAAGGCTTTGTGGGCAAGGGTCCTTCAATCTCTTAAAGGCTAAGAGGATTTGCCATTGGCAGAGAAAATGAAAAAGGTCATTCAAGAGGGACACAGTGTGGAGGGGCACAGCAGAGGGAAGAGGCAAAGAATGTGGTGTGTTGGGAATGGCAAGACAGCCATTTTTGCTGTGAACAAAAAGCCCACGTTATGATCTACTTAATGTATTCATCTTGACTTGGAAATTTCCATAAAGATATCTTGCCATGTCTCTCTGTGTAGGAAAGTGACTCAATTATCCTAATGCATTTGCTGGTCTGAATTGGAAGGCAGTTATGTGGAATCTTGATGGTGGTAAAATTTGTTTGCTAGAATTCTCAGCCACTTCTAACTGGTTTTCCATCTCACTGAGGTCTCCTGCCCAACTCATACCCCAGGCACCCAGGATCTCTATATATGCAAAAAAGACTTGTTCATTTTTTTTAAGTTTATAGCTAATGTTTTGATTAAAGAGAATTTAGGGCACATGAGAAAATCTAGCTTCCATGAACGGCCAATCCCCACCATGGAATTTGAGCCAGCCATCTCTCAAAAAACAGTCTTAGAAAATGAATTTGTGCTGCAGTGTTGGGGGGGGGGGAGTTTTCAATGTGACGTCACTTAAAACCCTCTACAGTTTTTCAGGTACAGGACTTCAAGATAACTAAATGGAGAGCTATAAGGAGAATTTTAGGCATCAGCTGGCGTAGACGGAAGTCATTTTGGGAGACAAGAGCGATGCCAGTATGCCTTTAAGACACAGACGTCTATCACACACAAGGTGCTGGGTTCCGGGTTTTTAAAGTATTACTTTAAAAATATTTTTAAGGAAAAATAGTTTTTAGTCCATGAAAAGCACTTATTTTTTTTTTGTGACTTAAACCTTGCACGCGCCTGTATGACTCTCTCTCCTAGAGACAATATTTCCCATAGCACAGGCAAGTTCCTTGTGCCTTTTGTCTGTCATCTGCCCTATGCAGGCAACTGCATTGTTACTTCTGTTGTAGGTTCCACACGCCTGTTCTAGAGTTCTAGGGTTCATAGCAGGTGTGGTCTCTGTGTGGCTTCCCTCACTCACTGTGACATCTGGAAGGTTTATGTGTTGTTCTATCAGTAGGTTCCTCTTGACTGCTGAGTAGTATGTCACTGTGTGACTGACCAGTCCACATGTTGACATACTTGTGCTAGTACACACTTGTGCTGCTTCTGCTTTGTGTCTACTATGAATAGCCTAGTTCTGAGTGTTCGTGTATGTTCTCTTGTCTCCACCGTTTCTAGTGACTGTATCTGATGTGTCCTGGTACAGTTGTTGTTGTATTTATGATGCTTACTTCATGTTGAGCTCCTTAGATCGGCACATTTGTATTTCTCATCAAATCTGGAGAAAGATCTCAATATTACGTCTTTACATATTCTTTGACTCCACTTTGCCTTTCTGTGGTTTGTGTGTGGAACAGGAGAGTGAGCTAAGTGCCTTCCATGGGCTAGGCAAACACACTCCTAGTGAGCCATATCCCTGGCCCGGTTGACTTTTTTTCTCTCTTTCTGTTAGTGTTTGTGTGCATGATCCACTATTGAGTAGTCCTTTGCTGTGGACCACCATAGCTCTGCACGTGTTTAAGTCCCACACCTTTCAGCTTGAGCCTAGCTACCTCCCATCAGCATTTCCGTGCTCATGGAACAATTTCCTCTGCAAGCCTGCCCGCCGTTAAGCCCATTCAGGACACTCTTACTCTAGGTATTGTGTTTTTCTCCTCTGGAATTGTAGTTTTCTTCTTCTTCCTTTTTCTATGCTTAGTCTTTATCTATCATGACTCTGCTTTTCTTTCTCATTAAGTTCATATTTTTTTCAATATTTGAATATATTGTCATACTACCTAAAATCGTTGGCTATTGGCTTTTTCTTTTCCATCATTTCTGGCTTGGTTCTGTTAGCTGACGTCCTCTGGTGATGGACCACATTTTCTTACTTCTTTGCCTATCTGACAATCTTAAAATTATGTGCTGGACACCACTGATGGTGCATTATTGCATGTCTGTTTTGTTATCTTTCTTGGTAGATTGTTGGATTTTGTTCTGAGAAGCAGTTCATTTATTTATGAATAAATCTGATCCTTTGAGACTTGTCTTTGAACTTCATTAGATATGGCCTAAGAAAGGGATAATTTAGATTTTCTCCTATTATGGACTTCCTGGGATTTGTACTACATCTATTGAGGACTCTCCACTGAGGTGTGGCAACACTGTTTCCCAGTCCCATGTAGTCAGCTGTATAATGAGATATAAGCTATAATATGTAGGTGAAGTTTTCTGTCCCACCAGCCAATTCCCAAATAACCAAACTGAGACTTATTATTAATCATAAATGATTGGCTTGTGACTTAGGCTTATTACTAACTAGCTCTTACATCTTAGATTAACCCATATTTCTTACATATGCTCTACCATGTGGCAGTAACTTTTTTGATTCAGCATGTTCATCTCCTGCTTTCCTCTGCATTTGACGGGTGACTCCCCATGACTCGGCCTCTTTGTTTGGCTCTCCCACTTCATCTCCTCCTGCCTAGCTATTGGCCAGTCAGCTCTTTGTTAACAACGAGAGTAACACATCTTCACAGTGTGTAAAAGGATTATTCCATAGCAATAATAAACATAGAAACTATTACTTTTCGTGTATATTTTCCCCACTAAAAACGTTCATATTAAGGCAGAGATCTCCACATGTTGCAGCTGTTTTTGCATCTTGACTAAATAAAGTAGTTGTAGATGCCTTTGGTGAATAGAGAAACCAAAGCATTGACCACAGGTTGCCCAGACTCTCTCTATTACAAACCCATGGTAAAACTGGCACAACAGCTATGATCATCAGTTCCTGGCTCTCCAGTCGCTAACAGAAAGCACCTGTGATCAGATTATAGAAATAGGTTGAGGGATTGGAGAGATTGCTCAGTGGTTAAGAGCATTGGTTGATCTTGCAGAGGATCTGGGTTTGGTTCCCAGAACCCACATGGCAGCTAACAATGGTCTATAACTCTAGTTCTAGGGGACCTAATGCCCTCTTTTGACTTCCTTTACTGGACACATGTGCTGCACTTATAAGCAAAACATTCATATAATAAACATAAATCTCAAAAAACAAATAACTTGATGGTCAAGGAAACCAGAGACAAGAGAGGGATCCTAGGGATTTATGCTTTGGTTCGTCTCAGTTGTCCCTAATGGATTCTGTCCCTATCCAAGGATTAAGACAGGATCACAGTGCCTTCCATGGGTGGATGGGCCCCCTACTAGTTGACAGCAGATGGAAGCCATTTCTAACTGTTGAGTTATGAACAGGAGAGCTGTGTGTCAATTCTGGATACATACCCATTACTGGCAGGAACATTCCAGAGGCTTTATTTCACCTTGGCAACCATCAGTGTTAGAGATGGTGATTCTCAACCTGAGACTCTGGGTGTCTTAGATGAGCAGAGACCTCCTTTCTTCTTTTTTAAATTTTTCTGTTTTCTTTTCTTTTTTTTTAAAGAAAGTAAACTATCTTTTTTCATTTTACCAATCCCAATTCCCACTCCCTCCCCTCTTCCCATCCCCTCCACCTTCTCCTCCTCCCATCCACTCCTCACAGAAGGTAAGGCACATTGCTTTGAGGAAGAACCAAGGTCCTCCCTACTATATCTAGGCTGAGTAAAGTATTCATCCAAAGAGAATGGGTTCCCAAAATGCCAGTACAAGCAGTAGGGATAAATCCTGGTCTCACTGCCAGTGGCCCCTCAGTCTGCCCCAGCCATACAACTGTCACTCACATTCAGAGGGTCTAGTTTGGTCCTATGCTGGTTCCTTCCCTGTCTGGCTGGAGTTGGTGAGCTCCCATAAACTCAGGTAAACTGTTTCAGTGGGTGAACCCATCATGGTCTTGACATCTTTGCTCATACTCTCACTCCTCCCACTCTTCAACTGGACTTTGGGAGCTCAGCCCAGTCTCCACTGTGCATCTCTGCCTCTGTTTCCATCAGTTCTGGATGAAGGTTCCATGGTGACATTTAAGATATTCATCAATGACTACAGGGCAAGGCCAGTTTGGGTACCTTCTCCTCTATTGCTTATGGTCTTAGCAGGGTCATCCTTGTGGATTCCTGGGAATTTCTCTAGTGCCAGGTTTCTTGCTAGCCCCATAAGGGCTCTCTCAATCAAAATATCTCTTTCCTTGCTCTCATCTCTGTCCTTCGTCCATCTTGATTATCCCATTCCTTCAAGTTCTCCTTCCTCCTCTCCTTCTCGCTTCCTCTTTTCCTTCTGCCCTCCCTTCTCCCCCACCCCTATGCTCCCTATTTTCTCAGGAGATCTTGTCTATTTTCTATTTCCAGGTGGATCTATATATGTTTTTCTTCAGGTTCACCTTGTCACTTAGCTTCTCTGGGGTCATGGACCCTAGGTTTATTATCCTTTGCTTTACAGCTAGTATCCACTTATGAGAGAGTACATATCACATTCACCTTTCTGGATCTAGGTTACATCACTCAGGATATTTTTTTCTAGTTCCATCCATCTGCATGCAAATTTTCAGATGTTGTTGTTTTTACTGCTGAGTAGGCCTCCATTGTGTAAATGTGCCACATCTTCTTTATCTGTTCTTTGGTTGAGGGGCATCTAGGTTGTTTCAGGGTTCTGGTTATTACAAATAATGCTGCTATGAACGTAGTCGAACAAATGTCCTTGTAGTATGATTGAGCATCCTTTGGGTATATGCCCAAGAGTGGTATTGCTGGGTCCTGAGGCAGGTTGATTCCAATTTTCTGAGAAATCGCCACACTGATTTCCAGAGTGGTTGTACAAGTATGCACTCCCACCAGCAATGGAGGAGTGTTCCCCTTACTCCACATCCTCTCCAGCATAAGCTATCATTGGTGCTTTTGATCTTACCCATTCTGACTGGTTTAAGATGGAATCTCAGAGTTGTTTTGATTTGCATTTCCCTGATGGCTAAGGATGTTGAACATTTCCTTAAGTGTCTTTTGGCCACTTGAGATTCTTCTGTTGAGAATTCTCTGTTTAGTTCTGTACCCCATTTTTTTAATTGGATTATTTGGAATTTTGATGCAGAGACCTCTTTTCTTTTCAAGCAATGGATGGGTAATAAGGAATAGCAACAAATCACTCACAGTTTTTCAGTCTCACTGAGATTGGAAGGAAGCTGTGTCTATTCACAGCTTTGACTTAGTCTATCCCAAATGCGATACAGGTAATTATGATGAACGTTTTCTATCTTCAGTTGGTTCCTCAGAAGCTGAGCCTGAGATGAGAATCGACGGACGTGTGAATTTGTTCCCAGGGGAAATAGCTAACAGAGTGAAGAAGCAGAAGAAGAAAGGGAAGAAGTTGAACGAATACAGAATCTTAAGAAGACAGGATCTGAAGGAACTCAGACTGCAGCTTGCATTCCTTACACAGCAAGGGAACCCTTGGAGATGAGTTGTCCCTGGTGTGAACTCAATGCTGCTCTAGCTCACAGCAAGATCAGTGCAGGGGGCTGGTGCTGGGGAGAGGGCTCAGTGTGTAAATACTAGCTGCACAAACAAGGACTGGCGTTGAGATCCCCAGCACGTATGTAAGTGTGGCAGCATGCACATAATCTCAGGGCTTGGGAGGAGGAGACAGGGGACCCATAGACAGAGACATCCATAGATAGAGAAAGCTAGCCAACTGGACTTGCCAAATCAGCAGCTCCTAGTTCAAGAGAGAAACCCTGGGTACACAGGGTGCAGATGGATCAAAGAAGACACCCAGCATAAATCTTTGGCTTCCCCACACAAACACGTGTGTCCATGTACACTTGCTTGCACCTGTGTGCCCTCACACAGGCAAGCGTGCATACATACACACACATATGCACACCCCCCACACACACACACATGATGGTCTTCATCAGCCAAGGTTAAGGAGGGAGGGTGTTGCATCTAGAATGCAAAGGGTTAACCCTCCTCAGAGAAGTACTAACATGGTCTACACTAGTAGAGGAGAAGAAAAAAGACTGTACTTTCTGTGTACTGGGGAGATACACAGTGTCTTATCTTGTGTAAAGATACCATAGAGTGGGCACACAGCAATGTTGAGAATTCAAATACTAGTAGCTACGTGAGTCTACATGCAGCATCGTTCGTTCTATCTTAACTGTCCATACAAGCTCTACAGACTGAATTTTACCCCCAAACATTTCCATTCTCTCCCACATGCTTGGCCTCTGAATCCACTCAGAGCCAAAGAAAGCTTTACAATTTACCTTTTGCTCTTGTTATTTATGATTTTGCTGGCAGCCCGCAAGGTACTCAGACCTGTTTGTTATACTTTTGTATAGACATGGGTCAAAATTGCTGGTTTCCTTGTCACCGCTTGATTTACCCACTCACCAGTCAGCCTGAGTGATGGCTGCCTCTTGATTTGGTGAGATTGCCAGGCTTTGGGGAGCCCATCTAATGGGGCTGAATGGTAACTGAATAAGTTACACTGCCTTTGTGTTCTTTTGAAAAGTGAGTCAAAAGGAATTCCGCTTGCCACAGTGTGGAGGGAACTGGTGGCTCTCTTTGCTGCAGTCAATGGTCACGCTTGTGCTGAGGGAAGATCGGAAAGCTCTGGGTTTTGTGTATCTTGCTGTGAATATTGCTACAGGCCTTCAAAATGAACTGCACTAAAGTGGTTTGGAAGGAGTTGCCAGCAAGAAGCAGAGAGAGTCACACCGGTCCTCTTCCTTGGCTCCTTCTGTGTTCCATCTCCCCAGGCTTACACACACCTTTGCTTTGTTGACATCTCTGGAGGAAGTATGTCCTGCGGCTGTCTTATTCCTTCCTTGTGACTTTTAACTGACAGGACGTCTATTATATTGGCTTTGTAACTGATGTCTAAACAGACTTCCCTATTAGTTTTGGAAAATCTTTACCATGCCCACCCACCCTGTCTAGTTACCACACGTTAGCAGTGCCCTCATTCTGTACAACCACACATCCAGCTCTGTCAACCCATTTACAAAGATAACTTGTCCAATCAGGTGAAAGAAATGGACAAGATTAGATACTCTGGCGTTGTGCCAAGCCCACAAAACAGGGCGGATTACTTACCTCTCTTTTCCTTTCTGAGAGAGTAAGCACCATGCAGGCAACAGAGCTGATGTGTGTTTGACTCTTCCAGGCAGGAGGAACCATTTTCAGATTGGTTCCCAGCAACATTGAATCAGAAACCACGGGTTTTGTCCTCATAGAGGTGAACTGGCTGGGTATAGGACCTAATGGCCCTGACTTCTGGAGTGGAGCACTCCAGGTTTATAGCTTAGGATGACTTAATAATGCCTCCAACTTCTGTTTGACCCTGTACAGTTTGCAAAGTGTTTTGACATCTCTGTCCCAATTTTCTCTTCATACCTATGTGTCCTACTGGCTTTTCAAGATTAAAGTGGGCTCTCTAACTTTTGAGAGTGAGGGCTGGGTTGGACTGAGAAGGTGAGGACATCTATGGGGTCTCTGGGGACAAAGGCCTCAAACTACCTCCAGCTGGAACTGTGAAATAATAGGTTTGTAATTTTTCTGGAAAACCAAGGTGTTGCAAGGAACCACTTGTTTTTCCCAGCCGCCCAGAACCGAAATAATCATACAGAAATTGGATTATTTAAATCACTGCTTGGCCCATTAGTTCTAGCTTCTTATTGGCTAACTCTTACATCTTAATTTAACCCATTTCTAGTAATCTGTATATCACCACGAGGTCATGGTCTACCAGCAAAGATTCAACACATCTATCTCCAGCAGTGGTGGCTCCATGGCATCCCCCTGACTCGGCCCTTCTTTCTCCCAGCATTCAGTCCAGTTCTTCCCCACCTACCTAAGTTCTGCCCTATCAACAGACCAAGGCAGTTTCTGTATTCATTAATGGTAATCACAGCACACAGAGGGGACTCCCACATCACCAAGGCCATGTACTTTCTTTGCTGCTCAGAGGATGCATTGGAAACCTGGATTGTGAACCCAAGACTCTGGTTTACTAACCCTCTCATCTTGGCTGCATTCTGCATAATTTCAGGTTCTTCATTTATAAAATGGGGTTTAAACATCTAGAACAGCAGGCTGGGAGGAGAAAATGGCACAGTCAGCTCAGTCTGACCTGAGTTCGGATCCCTAACATGCACATAAAAAGCTAGGCATGGTGGTGTGGATCCGTAATCTTTCCACGGAGAAGGAAGAGACAGGAGGATACCTGTGGCTTGCTGCCACTGAGTCTCACAGATTGGCAAACTCTAGGCTTAGTGGGAGCTCCTGTCTCAAAAAGTTAAGGTGGAGAGCAATTGAAGATTATCCCAGACATTGCCCTTTGTCCTCCATGTGCACCTATGCACACAGGAATATACACACATAAAAATCACCCCAATACATGCAAGATAACTGAAGCGATTAGATGAAGCAGTCATGTGAAGTATGTGCACAATTCCTGGCACACAGTAAGTGCTTGATAGAAAGCAGCTGTTATTCTGTGGATGGAAAGATCGTTGAGAGTAGGGTTCCTTTATCTTGTTCAATGTCGGCATCCTTTAGACAGTTCTGAATGCAGGAGATCAGTGACACTGAATCCTCCACCCCAACCAGTGAAAAGCCACACTGGAAAGCTTGGAAGCCCATTCTGTCTGGAGACTGAGGCAGCCAGACTTTCTCTTTTCTCTTCCAGATCCAGGGCCAAGTGTCCATCCAGTCCGCTACCTTATTCAGGTAGAGCTGTTTCTCACACAGTATAGCAGAGGGTGATGGAGGGAGACATGGGCATCAGGATACAGGGTAGCACTGTCTTTCCATCCTTCCTGTAGTCAGATACCTGGGGATTCTGTGTCCCCCGTCAGCCTCCCCCCAACACACACACACACTGATTTTCTCCTGGCCCTCTTTCTTCCTCTGTTTCCTGCCTCTGTTGAGCATCTTCTTCTGAGTGTCTCATGGCCAAATCAATTCTGGAATGTCTTCCAGACCAGAGCTACTATCAACTGCTACTATCTCAGAGGAGAAAGCCTCCCTAGTCCCCCCAGATTCTCACATATGCTCTCATAGTAAAGCCACAAGTGTGCATTTACTTCTGTGCCTACTTGATTCAGTTTCTAGGCTTTGAGGTCCATGGGAGTGGGCACTGCCTCACTCAGAGCCAAACATTTGTCAGATGCTCTTCAGGTGTTGGCAGGCTGAGTGGATAGACAAGGGCATGGGTGAATATTGCAAAGCAGGTGTAGTGATCTGGGGGATGGCAATGTGCTAGAGAAAGAAGAATTAGCTTCTTACTGGCTCCAGGTAGCTGTACACAGAAACTCTTGATCTCTAGGCAAAACACCCCCAGAGTGTGATGATGAAAACTGGAGAAAGGTAGGTAGGGTAAGCGTGTGCATCCTTGTTTGCACATATGAAAGCGACATATCCCACGCCACTCCCAATACAACCCAGCACGCACTTCTCAGCTGCTGTTGTTTGGTTTGCCCTTGTGAGAGACTTAATCCTCTCTTCTCAGTTTACTTTGGTTCCATGGTTCAGACACATCAGGGTCTGCGTGCCTCTTGTACACTTGTGTAAGAGACTTTCTGCCAGGGGCCAGTGTTATAGGACTCCCACTCCCAGATTTCTGAAGTTATCACCTGCTAGCTCTATATTTTTGCTTTCTGGACCACCCACCCATTCCTTTTCTGCCTCTAGTCCTATGCATCCTGGATTCCAATCCAGTCTCCTTACCACGCTGAACAAGACGAGCTACAGAACACCTCTTGCTTCTCTGACTCCACTGAGACGGCAATGCAGAGAAGGTCTCCCTCCCAGTGTGGCAGTGAGTGCCCCGACTGTTCTCCTCTATCAGAATGTCTTCCTTGTTGTTGGGGGTACATGGTAAACTTGCTAAGCACACTGAGATCTTGGAATGATAATGTACCCGGATAGAGTATGTAAACTCCAACTTTCCTAACATTGCTAGAATTAAGCATGTAATGAAAATGGCTAGCCTACTCAGGAGATATTGGCCATTAACCGAGACAGATGCTCACAAATAGTGCCTTTGCACTCACTGTATAATAATGAGTGCTATTAAATATGAATGACCTCATTTGTCCTCCTGGCATGTATGTCCCATAGAGAGTGACACATATGTATATCACCATTTAGCATCTGGGGAAACGATAACCCAGACAGGTGAAGTGATTTTTATTCACCCCCAAGGTTAACTATTAAATATTGAACCTTGAGAAGGCATTGTCTTCAGAGAACTTGTGCTCTAAAAGCTGTAAGTTAGTTTGAGGGTAGGACTGAAAGCCAAAATGCCGAGACTGATCCGGGTCAACAGTGCTGGGGTTGGGTCAGGATGGCCCACAGCAACACACTGAAAGGGAGAGGAGCTGAGGAGCAACTAAATGCTCAACCTGTGGTCATTCCTGAGCAGGGAAGAAAACAGCTCTCAGTTTAATGTATGAATCTCCTGGGGGTCTGGTCCATATGTAGATCCAGTTTCAGAAGGCTGGTTTGAGGCCAGGGACTCTGAATCTCTATGGTGATGCTAATGCCACTGAGCACTGGGATAAGACTGGAGAAGACCTTAAACCAACATGGCTTTTCTGCCTGAAGTCTCCGTTGAAAGCCCCAGGTCTTCTTCAGTGAGTTCTTCCTCCACGCAGTGCTGGCAAGGAATTCTCTGCTATGCCTAGGTTCTGGAAACTGAATAATGATTTTTTTTTTTTTGGTCTTAGCCCATGTTAGGTACTTTTTTTGAAGATTAGAAAATTTTTTTTCCTCCAATGATTAATTCCATCGAAAGGGAAGAGAACTCTTTGCTGCTGGTGTCTTTGTGAAGGATAAAGCATGTGTTTGTTCACAGTGTTGAAAGAAATGATTGAAAATAAGCTTTCCTGGAGGTGTTTACAGCCAAGAGCTTCGCTAAAACATCCACTTCACAGTGAATAGAGGGGGTGATAGGCCACACAAACACTCTGTCTTCAGCGTGCCAGGGCCAGATCTACACTGAGTTTCTCGGCAGCTAGTGGCTCCATGCCACTTCAGTTTGCCAAGGGAGTGATGAAGGATGCCCAGCCTGGAGAACAGAACCTTGGGAGAGATAGAAAATTATGGCATCGACTTAATGGAAATCTCATCTCTTCACCCAGAGCCTGACAGCTCTGCTACTCCTGTCATCCCAGAGCACTGGCTGAGATAGTAGCTCCCGAAAGGAAACCAAAAGTCAAGCAGAAGGAGACAACCTCAGAGATGAGGACCACACCATCCCTGTACCTTCCTTGGGACAATAGGCTTCAGTGAATCTGGGACAGTCTTGCCTGGCACTTGGGGATTTTTTTTTAACACTATAACTGAATATTGTTAAGATGGATCCACTGTTCGCTGAGAATTATGTATTAGCTGTTATAGGTAAGAATTACCTTGACTCTAGGGCTAATGCGCTGATACAAATGCGTGCCTATATTCTGGCCCTCTAGACACCTGGGACAACTCTGAAGTACATAAACTTGTTTGTTAGTAGTCTCAGACTCCATGGAGTAAGACGCAGAGTAAGGCATGTTCTTATTCTCTTTACAACAACCTGGAATGCTCCCCACAGAGCTTCCTGACTTTGGAAGAGACATCAGCATCCATAACTCAGGTTCAAGTCCCTGTGAACACAGCTACATTAATCCAACATCTTCCATCTTTCATCATACAAAGCGGTGGGAAGTTGTCTTGGGTTGTGAAACCAGCTTCTTAGAAGAAATATTAAATTATCTCATGTAGGGCTTGAGCCTACCAATTAAATCCCTGACCTTGCCTTGAGCCCACAGGGCTCACTAAGCACATTGGATTGTGGAGGGGAAATAATAAGCTGAAAATATCTTGTATATGTAGGCTTGACAAAGAGCTCATTACTCTGCAACAGCGTCTAAGATGAACATTTAGAGAGCAACGTGTCACCACTGTTAACTACAGGAAGCAAGTGTGTTTCTTGTTGGCAGTGTTGGTTTGACCTTCTTTGAAGGTCAGCGAGGTTCTGTATTAGACAAGGGACCACCAACTAAGAATTGTGAATAATTCCATAGCCTCTCTGCACCCCTTAATTACTGGCATATAAAAGAACCTTACAGGCCTTCCCATCCAGCCCTGATAGTTTAATTTTTCTAGGCTTGGCAAGCCGTGCATCAGTGCTGCCCCTGAGCGGTGTGCTGTTTGAGACCATTACTTGATGTCTCTAAGCTGCTCTAGCTCCCCTCTAGCAATATTTACTCCATAGAACATCTTAAAACCATTACTGGATTGAGTCTGATTTCTTTCTTAGTCTCCTACACTTGGATTTAGATTCATGTGTTTAGAAACCAATCTCTTGAAAGCAAATCTCTCTGAATGTTGCACCATTAACGTATTGGTTAAATAACTTCGCAGTTTGACATCTGACTAATACTAGCATAGCATGTTTGCTGTGGAATCGTAGCCGTATATTTAGGAAAAAGCATTCCAAGTGCCAGTCCACTGTTCTGTTCCTTGAGGCAAAGAAAGCACATGCTACTCACTACTTAGTACTCATAGACAATGCATGGGGGTCTCAAAGAGAGGTGGGGGAGAAGCTGAGGCGAGTGAGATCTGAGTGATTGCTCTAATTAATCATGGAGGACAAGACAGACATTGTTCTGGCATTGGACTTTCTCTGGGGGAAGTGTAAGAACATTATTCTCCTCATTGCTTGCACACCAGGAGCATTGGCTGCTGCTTCAAGCACAGGAAGAGTTGCATAAACATTTTAATATTGCATGAAGCTTGTATAAGACTGACTGAGTGTGTGAATGCTAAGCCCTGACATATAAAGAGACAAAGTGAGAGAGCCGCGTGAAGACCCAGGATCGTCTTTCTTGTTTATCAATTGGAGAGGCTGTCTGGAGAAAATCAGAGTATCTTGGTGATTCTCATTGTAAAATTTTGTGTGTGTGTCATGGTGATATATCAAAGCCCATCATATATCAAGCCTAAACACCAAAAAACTGCAGGCATATTTCCTGTTTTTAACTTGATTCCCTCCGCGCGCGCGCACACACACACACACACACTCAAGTCCTAAAACCATAGCTACTCCATTTTTATTTGCCTCCAAAAGTCTGAGATTTCTCTGTTGGATTTCTTTTACACCACAGGAAAGACTGACTTTGTGGCAATTTCATAATTACGGTCCCCATGTTCTTCCTACAGAGCTCGCAGCCTCCCTGGAGCCACTGATAAGATGACAGCAGGACAGGGTAGTCACAGGTGAGCACTTCTCACCTGGAAGGGCCCCCTGGGCACAGTTATACAGGAGAAACATACCTTGTTTAGCATGCAGTGAGCCACAAGACCTAGCCAGCAGTCCCTGGCCGGCCTCAGTAATAATTCTACACACAGCCTCTGGAGCATCTTTTGCTCAGCTCTCTCTGCTAACTCCCATTTTCCAGGAAAAACCAAAGCTCTTTTGTTCTAATTCTCACCTCTCAGTATTTCCCAGATGCTTCTCATTTCTTCATCTCCATCCTGATCAAGTTTATATCATGTCCTGTCTGGACCACCACACAGACCTTCAGTCTAGTTACCTAGATCTTCATCAGTCCAATACTTGGTATACAACAGTGATTCAAACAAATAAAAATATAGTTATATCACAGCCAAGCTTAAAATTATTAGGTGAGTTCTTTAAGAACTTCTTTATATAGAAAATGCTGACCTTAACCTGGAGTGCCAAGTCCTCCTCATCGGCTTTCTGTCTTCTCTCTGACTTCAGCTGCTATGTTCTCTGCCCAATGAGCCACTCATGGTCCAATGTCACCAACTCTCTTAACATTCTTTGAGTATAGCAAGACCTCTCATTCCTCTGGATCTTCATGCACCCTTTATGATATTAATTACTTTTTTGTTTCCCTTCTTTGAATGGGATTTCATTAGGGCAGGGTCTGAACCATGTCCCTCTTGCTTGTTGTTTTGGCCCAGCTCCTAACAGAAAACCTGGACAAAGAAGAGATGATTCATATGTGATGACTGAATGGTTGGACAGATGAAGATGTCAAAAGCCTCTTTCTATTATACGTCAATCCATGTGGAATTATTGAATCTAAGGATAGAGACCACATTTAGGAGAGACCTCAGAATCATATAGTAAACAGCTTTCTTTTGGAGGTGAAGGAACCCAAAGTCTGATACTTCTCTTAAAGTCATCCAGCATCATAGACATTCTCTAGACTAGAACTAGAAGCCATCTCTCTCAAGTATCTATTCCAATAATTTTGTTTCACTCGCTAGGTCCCCTGCCGCCTATATTTATTGGATTCTAAACTGTAAAGATGAGAGAAACCCTTTTGACATTTTCTAAGCGGTTAACACTTCAGAGAGAAAAGGATTTGCTTCAGGTTGAATTTTACAAACAGAGCAGACTGTAGAGAGCAGGAATGGATACTGCCTGGCTAGTGACACTACGGCCAAGCTATGATGAGGTAACCTTTTGCCTTTTGATTCCACGGGAGGTGAGATGACAGCCCCAGCAGGGCAGACTGCAACAGGCCAGGCCTCGTTCATTCTTCTGTCACCTTACCCCAGCTGAGTGCTGCTGCTCCTCTCGCTGTCCTTTGTCTAATTACCCCACAGTTTTAGTGCCCTAGGCTAGTTCTGAAAACTGCCAGGAGACAAAGATAGCTAGCTGTTAATGATGAACCAAGTTGGGATACATGGCCTCGGGATTCCAGACTTCCTTTGGTAGGGGAGACTTTGAATAATCCGCCATTCTGTGCTCTGGCTTCTCCCTCTGCTGAAACAGGAGACCTCCTGAGTCTGGGAGCTGACTTGACTGGATTACTAGGGAAATATGCATAAAATCCTTTGGGCTCCATCAGGAAAGGACCATGTAAATTCCAGATATCATTTTCTTTTCCTCGGCAGAAGGCCTGATTTCAGGTTTAGAAGCTGAGAAATGGGGCCCAGCAAAGCTTCCTGAGATCTTCTTAACTTCCAACAGGCCCTGTGGGCTATCAGGATGGCATGTGAGATGGCCACCTTGGAGTGATCACTGCTCCCCAAGCCCCCTCTCTTTTCTCGTCATCTCAGGGGGATGACTGTGGGAAGGGCAGCTCAGACAAGACAGATTCCCCACGTAATTGTGGCTGACAGGCAGGAGATCGGGTTTCCCCTTCCTCCTCCCCAGGCCTGAGGACTGGGGACAGCAAAGGAAGGCTGGGACAATTCAATTTATGAAATGCATTCCAGAGGTCTTCCAGTGAGTGCCAGGAAGATGTCAGGAGCCACGCAGTCTGGAGTGACTGAGCATACCCCTGAACCCTACAGATGTACTTCATCAGGACAAATGGCTAAGGGCTGGGGTAGGTAGGGCCACCTCCCTTCTTATGCTCATTTGCAGGGCTGATGAGCCCTCCCAGGGCAGGAGAATTGAGCCTCAGGGATCTGAACTCACAGGGGAACTGAGAGCCTCCTGGTCTCCAGAGTCAAACTAAGAGGTAGATCCTAAGAGCAGGGCAACCCAAGCTAGATCCGGGGTTAGGAAAGGCCTGTTCCTTGAGGCTCAGAGGGCAGTCTCCATACCAACCTTTCCCCTGAGAGTAGGAGGGTGGTGAGATGCGAACCCCATTCCCTCTTTTCTTCCTTCACCAATGAGTGCAAGAACACAATCTATGTTTTTTGCCTTTGCCAAGAGTTCCCACTGTCGCTCGGTTTGATAGCACTCTTTGCTCGCTTCTCTGCTGAGGCATTAAGCCAGGCACACAAACCCCCCACCCTGCCCCAGAACACTCCATATAGCACTGACATGCCATCTCTTTCTCCTCTGCCACACATCCTCACTCCCTCAACACTCCTGTTCTGTGAGGCAATGTCTGCCTTGAAGGTAAGTGTGCTGCAGTTAAAGGCTGTGTTGTGGTCCAAAAGAGTAGAACAGAGAGAAGGGAAAGGAAGAGAGTATTGTAGGAACAGCTCTACCTTTTGATTCCTCTTAGAAGTGCTGGTTAGGTCTTTCACATCATACCAATCTCTGTTATTCTAAAAGGAAGGTCTATTAAAGGACCCATCCATCCAAGGTCACAGAACCAGTTAGTGACAAAGCTAGGATCAAACTCAGCATTTTCAGGCTTTAAAATCTGTGAAGATTTCATAGGTCCTTGTCATCTCTCATGGTCCAGGACTTGCTTCTTTTTCAGCTCAATCCCCACAGTTGGGCTTCTCAGAAGAGAGGAAGTGAGATTTTTCAAGGCTAATATGTACGTTCTCTGCTGTTGCCAAACAAAATACCTCGAATTTATGTAATTTAAAACTTAGAACTTTCCCCACCTCCCAGAGTGTTGGTGGGTAAGGTACCTGGGAACAGCTTAACGGGACAGCTTTTATAAGGTCGTAGGCTTGCCCGTGGTCAGAACTGTAGTCATTGAGACCTGGTTAGAGATGGAGAAAATGTTTCCACTGTGACTCCTGCACATGGCGTCAGTTCTGCAGTGTGAGCTGAGTTCAGGGCAGAGCAACTGTTCCTATCCTCAAGCCTTCTAGTACCCAATTCTGGAAGCGACACCCTGTCACAACCACTATATTCTAGTCATTAGGGACCAGCCACAAATATTGATGACTTTCAAAGAGAGAGGAATAAGTGCCTCCTTTTGAAGAGAGAGCTATGAAATTATCTACAGACGTTTAAAGAACCCCATGTGTCTCAATATTCGTGATAGTCTACTCTTAAGGACAGAGGTTCCCCACTCCCTTGCCTGGCCAGTGTGGGCTTTAGAATTGTCTATTGTCCACCTGAGTCAAGGACTAAACTCAAGGAAGACACTTTCATCTGGGCACCTTATTGGCTATGAATGGAAGCAGGCAAACAGTCTCTTCTGGAAATTTCTTCAGTGGATGACTGAGTGTGAGAAGTCTAGTTGCAGGAGCTAACACTCTTAGAAGTAAGCCCTTTTATCCATCAAAACCACCACTGACCAAAAAAAAAAAAAATTAAATGTTCTGAATGTTTTGTTTAACCATTTTAGCTGTCTTGGAATACATGTATTTCCAGTTCAGTCCATTGGTAAGGTGCATTTGGTAGGTAGCTTTTCATAGCCATGACCTTTTCCCTCTGCTCTATGTGGAGATACAGTTAGGACTAAAATCCCCAGATAAAGAGTCATCTCATCAGGCCCTGTGTCAGGCAATAGGAATGATTTTTATTCATAGAAAGTCCTATGGAGGAAGTGGTGGTTCCTGGTCCAGATGGGGAGACTGAGTCAGGAAGAAGTTGAAGATGGATTCAACTTCAAATACGCAGCCAGATGTCAATGACTTTCTTGCTCATGCATAAGTCTTAATGACTTCACGCATTGCTCTGAATGGAAATAAGCAACATTTCTTGATTTGGGGGCGTGAATAAGAATCTTCTGGAATCTCAAGAACTTGTTAAGATGCTGGTTCTGAGTCAGAGGTACTGGGGTCTGAGAGTTTCTCCATCTTTCACATGGCTCCTAGATGCTGCTAATATAGGATGCTACACTCAGTGGAGAAAATGCCCTTCATTCCCCCACATTTCTCTTCCTGAAGGGGAGAAGTTCCCACTCCTTTAGAATCATGTAGGGCTGCCCATACCTCACATTTAGAGCTATGGCTTCAATTGGGCCCCATTGCCTTTGCAGGGATTCAGTGGTTTGCAAAACATCCCAGGTCCAATTCTCTGCAGGTAGGGTATGAGAATAATAAAGCTCAAGGGTATGAATCTGCATAGCAGTGAGGCTTTCCCTGTAGTTCACCCTCTCTAGAGCACCACAAGCTCCAGTGCTCACTCTAGATGCCAGGAGACCCCTCTGCCCAGAAGTACCAAATCCTGAATCTGCAGCTACGCTGCTGACGGCATGGGGGACAGAAGCATTGCTTAAGCGGCAGCATATTCTTCGAGTGTTAATGGACTGCCTTTCTTTGGGGGAACAGCAGGTGCTGAGGATTGAGGCTCCCAAGCTGGGCCTGTGTGGGAAACGTACACTGATCTTGGCCAGTGTGCATTGAACATGCAGTGCACGCACAGCCCGGGCTTCCTCTAACGTTTTGTTTTGCATAACACTTTTTGTTTTCATTATGCCTAAATTCGGCCTGCCCAGAGAGTGTGATTAAAATGAAAACCTTGTTCTGATAAAGCTGGGTGCATGGAAGAAGAAATCTAAAAATAGGCTAAGGAAAGGAGAAAAAAAAACCCTCAAATAATATAATGACCAAGTTGGTTCAAACACATTCTTGCAGTCAATTCTCTCTGAGAGACAAAACAGCAGAAGCATCCACGCAGGTGTTTGTATAATCCAGGTCACATCACAACTCCTCGTCTATTTTACAAATTCAAAAACCCTGAGGAAAAAAAGTGGAAGCAAACAGTAATAGGAGATAATAAAGGGAATAATAAGGCTGCCTCCCTGCCTCGCACAGAGGTGTCTGGTGAGCCAAGAAAGCATGTGCAATGTGCTTTGTTCTCTGTAGAGAAATGCTGAAGGACAAGAGATGAAATACCGCCGCTGTATTACAAAAGCCCAACAAGGGCAGGCCGTCCACAATTTGGAATTTACTCTTTGCTTTCTCTGTAATAAGATAACCCCACCTGAAGGGCTTATCTCAAACTTAAAGGGTGTCCCTCCTCTAATCCCTCAACCTAACTGAAGTTCTCCAGATGAAAATTCTAGAATTCCCTTCAGTACCCATCAAGATACTCTTTTCTCTCTATTATTTTACGTTTTATTGGTTTTGTTTAGTGTGACATCTCCCCTGACCTTCGGCATTGCCTAGGAAATGCAATGAATGAATGAATGAATGAATCAGAGTACCTCAGGAAGTCACAAATTCCTTGGGCTTCTGTTTCCAAACCAGTAAATCGTAGGGAAGAATTTGGGCAGATGGTCTCCATTTCATTTATTCATTTATTATTTATTTATTTATTTATTTTGCAACAGAATATCCAATAGAAATCTGGTTTGAGAAGATTTAGCCCATCAGAGTAGCCAGGGGAAGCATGGCAGAAGAGATGGCTGGCAAGAATGTGTATCTGGGACAGGTACACATTCAGCAGATTGGGAGGCAGAGAGCTTATCCAGTAGGGGAGCCAGCCTATAATCCTCAAGCAGCACCCCTACATCCTACATCAGACAGCTAGGCACCCTGTGAAAAAGGTCACACAACTGCAAGACAATGCCACCGGCTGAGCACTGGTTGCAAAGATTCTAGTCCCTGGGGGACATTTCACCAGCAAATTCTAGCGGTCTCTAACTACCCTTTCTGATGGTCCTCTCCGCAAGGGCAGTGTGTCTGTCTAGGCAGACAGCGGTAAAAGACATGGCCTCGCTTTGATGCCCAGAGTTCCAGAGAGGAAGAAGCCTCCGGAAAATATATCCTCCTGCAGTTGTGTTGTTTGTTCCGCTCTGGCCTTGTCCCCTAATCACACTCACGCAATGGGATTTGTAATTTGTTTTAGTTAAAAGTGAGACCCGAAAAGCTGAGCTGTCCAGTTGAAGCAGGGAAATTACTGAAGTTATTAAGATTAGAATGTGGGTCACCACCACACACCCCCCCCGCCAGGGTGACATGCCTCCTCTTTTAGAGGAATCTTAAACTCCCACGGGACTGGAGTAGAGCAATGAGTGGCAGTGTCATAATGTGTTTGGATGGGCATGAGTTAGACTAACAACCCGGGCCCCACTCCTTACCAAACTATGACCTTGGGCAAGCTACTAAGTAACCTCCCCTTGCTCCCATTTTGTCCCCTGTGAAAGAGGGCTGATCATTTCTCTGCTTCCTAAGATGTGAGAGTGTAATGAGTTAATACATATAAAGTCCTTAAAACAGGGCCCAAAGCGTGCGCTCAATAAATGTCAGCTCCTTATTACTCTCTCGCCTTCTTTCTCTTGCATATTCCTGTCTCTAAGTCTGTGCCTTTATTCATGAGCTTCCACTTCTCTGTTGAAATCAGATTCAGCTTTCAAGGTTCAGCCCCCCTCATAGACCATAGATCACAGCCTGTCAGGCAGGGAGGAGCCATATGGATAATTGAATCCGACCCCCTAATTTTACAGATGAAAAGTCGGAGGCACAGAGAGGCATATTCAGTTGCTCAAGGTCGCAGCGCTAGCTTGAGGCAGACATGATCACAAACCCAAGAGACTCCACCCTGCCGCCTGGACTCTCCTTCCGGCGCTGGGCAGCTTCCACATGAGAGATCCTCAACTGTCATCTGCTCTGTCATTACTCTGGTACTTGCTCTCTAGGCAAAGCTGT
This sequence comes from Ondatra zibethicus, assembly GCA_004026605.1. Classification (NCBI taxonomy): domain Eukaryota; kingdom Metazoa; phylum Chordata; class Mammalia; order Rodentia; family Cricetidae; genus Ondatra; species Ondatra zibethicus. The sequence continues at coordinate 74,950 of PVIU01001880.1, read as the reverse complement.
TTATTAGGGTGTAGCTACTGATTCTTTTAAGATAATTTTTCACGAATAAACTAAATGTAAAATAAAAATAAAGGTTTTCCATTCCCCTTGCTGGCTACGTTGCGTCGTACAAAGTAGGCATTCACTGATGGCAATAATATGAATAATTGTGGTGGTAATTATATGAATAAAATCATTTCATTGAATCGTGAAACAGGAGTTGCTTCATCACTTAGACAAGAGACAACGGTTTTAAGGAAGAGTTTCCCAGAGTTACTCAGTCAACAGAGGAGGCATCTCTGCAAATGCTCCAGCTAGTCCCCCTTGCTTGAATGAACACACCTGTTAGGGACTGGTTCCCGAGGCTTTGTCTTATTTACGGAACCAGAAGCCTTGGGCCATGTGTTAAGAATTATTTTTGTTGTTGTTGGAATTTGGTTTCTGTAGTCCGGGCAAGCCTGAACCTTGTGATCCTCCTGCCTCAGCCTCCCGAGTGCTGGGATTGTAGGCATGTGCCGGCACACAATGAGAACGCTATAGTCTCAGGGTCTGTGGCAATGACAGCAGATTCGCAATATTTATTTGTCCGGGAGTTATTCCCAGTTCTCCCTGACGGCCTCCATCCACTGCTGAAGCGTTGATTCTGTCCCCACACAGATGCCATTGGCCGTGTGCCCTCACACACTGGCTTTCCAGGCTGCTCCTCTTTCTTCCTGGTAAAATGCAGCTACAGCTATCTATATTTGCCTCCTTTGAAATGCCTGATGATGCTTTGAGAACAGCCTGGGAAAGTCTGCACTGTGGATGCTTTAAACTGGGCTGTCACAGCCGAGAGAAAGTGTGGTTGGGAGCTGTCTTGGGGCAGATGTTTCAGGATTACATCAGGAAGCAGAGGTTGGAGGGGATGTGGACAGGAAGTGGATGGAGGCAACAGACTAACCTATTCCTGTTCCCTGTTTTCTTGATTTTTAATTACATCCTATTTCATGAATTAATGATGTCATTGCCGCCTTAATATAATTCATTAAAGCAGTCAATTTCAGGCAATCCTATGTGGCCTCTTCAGTGAAACTCACAAGAGGGATCTTTGTAACAGCAGAAGGCTTCTAAGGAGCGACCTTTTCCTTTTTGAGAGCTGGGGAGACACAGTGCCCCGCCCTCACCTTCTAGGCAGCAATCAACCAGACTTTCAACAGAACCATTCCAATTATGCACATTTGCTTTTAAATAAACCAGGAAGCTTAGTGACTGTAAAGAAATACCAGCTCCAAGGTTAAATCTTACCCAGACCTTAACCCCTATCCTCACAACCCTGCCATTTGGCTACTATCATTCCAGTTGCACAGGGAAGAAAATTAAGGCTAGGAAAGCCTACCCTAATGAATATCTCCGTTATTTAAGAAGCAGCGTTGAAACGTAAAGCTGCAGTATGAATGTCTGAGGTCCTAGACTCGGCTTATGGACCATTCTAGATTTTTGTACTTCTCTGCTAGCAGCTCTCAACAGGACAGGAACTGGACCAGGTCCATTGATTCATTTTGGATGAGAACAGAACATTCAGCTTTGGACGTTCTGTAATTCTGCGGCTTAGCTCCCACTCTCCTGTCACTAATGTCTCCAGACTGCTGGGCTTACCAGTTCCTAGGTACCTTTAAGGGCGTTTAATTGCCTGTGATTCTTACAGTCATCCTACAGGATAGGAATCATTTTCTTTCCAGATGGGGAAACTGAGGCTCAGAGAACTTTAGTAACTTGCTAAAGTTCACAAAGCTAATAGACTAGACCCAGGATTTGAACACAGACATGTCTGACTCTTCCTCCTAAGGTGGGGTGGGTACCCTCTTTCAAGGGTGCTACTGGACCAGCCTGAAACCGTAGCTCCACCATCTACAGTGCAGTGTGACCTGAGAAAGCCACTTAACCTCACTGAACCTCAGAGCCTCATGCATGAAATGGGCAGCAGTAATAGTCACTCTTGCTCATTTTATATAACTGTCTTACTGTGGCCCTGGAGTTAGCATACATAGATCGCTTAGAGCAATGCCTAGCACTCACTGATGTGTTAGCTGCTACCATTTTCTTTTCTCAGAGCCCTTAGCCCAGTGGCTCATAAACTGTGGGTCATAACCCCTTGTGGGGGTCAAATAGCCCTTTCATAGGGGTTGTATATCAGATATTCTGCACAACAGATATTTACATTACAATTCGTAACAGTAGCAAAATTACAGTTACAAAGTAGTAACAAAACTAATTTTATGGTTGGAGGGTCACCACAACAGGAGGAACTATATTAAAGGGTTGCAGCGGTGGAAAGTTGAGAGCCGTGGCTTTAGCCCATATTCTTTGTACCATTGTGGGGGAAATGTGCCCTGCATTCTGGACAGAAGTGGAAACAGAGCATTTCTGCTGCTACTAAGCTATCATCAGCCTTCTCAAAGGTTCTTTCAGTCATGGGCTTAGTAGACTTTAACTCACTACATTTCTATCAGTTGTGGCTGTGAACAGAAGCGTTCCTGTGAAGCTGCCTGTAGGACCGGCAGTGTGGAGGGATATTAGCTCTGCAATTATGGAGTAAAGGGCTCCACAAGGAGGAAATACTGGTTTGCATGAGAGACTTGGAGCAGGCAGGTGTGTCAGCATTGGGTCTAGGCTACAAACCACAATTACTACAGAGGGACACAGGCAGGAGCCCCCTCAGTTTTTAGGGAACATATATGCTTAATCCTGTAGGTCCTAGGAGATTTATTTTCTGCTTTTTTCCCATCTTGATAATGAATGCAGTAGACTCTCTTGGGGGGGTGGGCGTTGTCTCCTTGTTGTGGGTATGATAAGAATATGTATTCAGCCTTGCGCCTGACAGGGTTATTTCCTTAGCCCTCTCTTCTTCTGCCACCCCCACCCACTTCCTAATCCCCTTTAAGATTCTGTCTTTAGAGCAGAGAGATTAGAGTCTGTCACTTCTGCTGCACCATTTGCGAGAACTCCATGATCATATGGAAACGGGTGACTGTGTCTTCACCTAAATATAAGAAAGAAGACATTGTCGGGAGGAGACAGGGAGGTCAGAAGAGATACTGGGCTATCTCTTTTGATTTCTGGCATAGGATAGCCCTGAACTCATTAAACACACTGTCTGGTTTCTTGCCTGGCAGTAGAGATAACATGATGGAGAAGGTAGTTTTCCAAGTGCAAGGCTCATGCATTGCACCCCGGGCATGCAGACCTCTTTCAATTTCTCTCCACTAGGAGTTCCCTGCAAAATCGAAGCAATTTAAAAATGTTTTAATGAAGGTGTAAGTGTGCAGTGCCTGATCGAAATCATCTGTGTTTAGCAGGTTACCTCTTCTGTGGAGTTTCCATGATACCAACTTTATTGATGGGTGTTACCCATGGTGTTTCAGTGCAGATCATCCTCGTAGAGAAAATGCTCTACTACATGCACACAAGTGTCTCGCCGAAGGGTTCCATTCTAGACACTGCTTAGAGAAGAAAGACCAGGCCAACCAGGTCTCTGCTTAAGGACATTTGCAGTCCTGTCAAGGAATAGAGACTTGCCTGTGATGTGACGTGAAGGGTGACACCCTGCACTGTAATTCCAAGTCTGTCTTTCCCGGCTGATTGTGGCCTCCCTCAGGCTACAGATGTATCTCTCTCATCTTTGCCTCCCTTGCCGACAGGAGGACAGCATCCTCTTCAGATAGCCCTTGTGTTCAGTCCTCAGCCTCATCCCATATAAAGGCGTTCACCAGGCTTTTGCTGGGATGGCTCACTGATGTCAGCACAGTCCTACTGACCTTTCAAGCCAGGATTTGCTGACCTGCTGCCCCAGGAGTCAGTCCTGATCCCGAAAGAGTTGTTTCCTTCTGCCTTCCTGCCATCACTTTTCTTGGCAAAAGCTTTGGCTTTCAGTGGAAGTGGAACAAGGAGATTGTTGAATAAACAGGACCGTGTTTTATCGGCATATACTAGATAACAGATCCCAGGGAGAAGGCATGGATCTGTTGTGCACTTTTTAACTATAAGATTTTAGGCCATCGCCTCTCTTAAAGTGCATGTGTGTGCACATAAGATTGTGATTACAGATGCAATGTGCAGCTCAGTCTTCCACATGATGTGTTATATGTATGGGATCAAGGCAGGAGATGCTGTGACAGGAAGACCAGCTTAAGATGGAGGTGTCCTTGAAATAGCCAAGGGGTAGAGGTCTCCCAGCTGATGACATTTTCCTACTCATGTGGCACCATCAGCCAGCCTATGACAGAGACAAGTCAGGGGTTCTTCATGGTTCCCAGGGCTGCTGGTTTCTGGAGCCAAGCGCTGTGTGGTGTTGCTAATGCATTCATGTGTGCTTGGAAAGGCAGATGGAGTATAATCTGAAGATCCATCATTTAATTACAGGAATATATATATAGAAGGAATATGTAAAATACCTAGGGTAAGTGGTACATCGGAGCTACTCAGCAGTTGTTAGTAGCCTCTTGCTTTGCCCCCAGATTGGTGTACAGGCTTCAGCTCAAGAACCAGCTGTGCACACCTCTTGGAAACTCGGCTTAAAAGTTCAGTGGCTTTTTATTAGCTGCTAGAAATTGTGATGGGACTGTTTGCACCACAGAAATTGACAAGTGTTACAGATCAGAGCCAGCCTGCCCTGGCTTTTGCCCTGCCCTCCGCACATGGTTCTTGAGGGTTTGTCATCCCGCATCTGTCCTTGCCTCCTGCCCCTGTGGGCTGACGCTGTATATACTTCTCTTTGTTATGTGTCGTGGCGACAGGCCCAGCATAGGGACCTGCTTGAAGGAGATCTGGGGGAGGGTGGCCTGGGTTGAAGGACTGCATGTGGGCTCCAAGAGCCTTCCAAGTCTCATGTCCTCTCTGTGCAGCACTTGCTTCTCTCCCCGTAAGTACGAACAAGCATGAAGGAATTGATTTACCGCCTTCTAGAAACAGGGATTTACTGTGTCATCTTTCATATTTGCCTGTGTATTTTAGCCTTCCAGCCTTCCTTAGCCTCATATTTTCTTCATTTTCCCCAGGCTTTTGCTCCATTTATAGTATAAGATTACTCCATTAGCATCATAGATCTGGGGACATTTGAATAGGGAGGGACTTAGACATCATCTAGTACCCTGGAAGGTATATTGATTTTTTTTTCTCTTGTGCCATTGTGAGCCCACTGAAATAGGCTGTCCTGTGTTATGGATCTGCAACTCCATTTGAGCTTTGTGGGAATAAGAGAGGGGTTTTGTTTTTTATCACATCTGCCAAGGGCATAAACTTCAGGAGTGAGGACTGACTTTGTATATTCTGTGTACTTTCCATGACCTGGAATTCAGTCTACCTTATGGTGTAGGTAAGAATACCGAGTGTTGTGGGAATTACTTTACCTATGTAAAGATGTGTTACATTTGTTTATATTGTGCAATATTACTTTATGTGGAGGTATGTTATTTGTTTCTGCTGCCTTTATTAACAATGTAAAGATGTGTTACATTTGTTTAATTGTGTACAGATGTGTTGCATTTGTTTCACCTTGCCTGCTTAAAGCACCTGATTGGCCTAATAAAAATCTGAACCGCCAATAGCTAGGCAGGAGAGGAATAGGTGGGGTTGGTGGGCAGAGAGCATAAGTAGGAGGAGAAATCTAGGCTCAAGAGAGAAGAGAAGGAAGAAAATGAGGGAGAAAGACGAGAACACACCTGGGTCCAGAAGCCAGGCGGCCACCAGCCAGACATGGAATAGACATACAGAGAGAGAGGTAAACAGCCTCAAGGCAAAGTTTAGATAAAGAGAAATATATTAAAATAAGAGTGAAGCTAGGCTGAGCATTCATAGCTAATAATAAGTTTCTGTGTCCTAATTTGAAAGCTGTTTGGAGCTCCAAAAGAAAAAGCCTGGGACACCTGAGAATCTAAAGGACTCTACAACTTCTCAAGAGTCATACAATTTGTAAGTCACTAAACTGGAATCTGAACCCAATCTGACCACAATGCCTTACCCTAGACTTCATCTCTACGATGTGTTGTGTTGCACCAACACCGTGGACCTTCGCATATGCCAGAGCCAGGAACAGTGAAGCAGAGAGAATAGAGATGCTTTGACTCAACCTACGCCCAGCTTGGTCAGATGTGCTCCATACATGATGCACATGTACCTTGGATTCCCCTCCTTGGTAAGGACTCAGTGCTAGGTGAACAGGACACTTCTGATATGAAGCAAACAGTTCTCACATCACATCCTGCCAGAGAATCACATGCCCCCAAATCCTGAAGGCTCTGTCTGTGCCTGACTACCAAGACCAGGGAGCACCCCGTGGGAGGAACTATTAAATTGGGACTAATCCTTTTCTTCCAAGTAACAGATCAACCTCATGTGACCCAATGTCTATGCCATTTCAAACTATGTCCCCAGTTGGTAATTTTCCTGTTTGTGGGAGGGATTTACCCCTTTCCACTAAGCTCCAAAGGAGGAATCCAAAAGTGTGCCTTTTCCCTTTCCCCTGTCCTCCCTAACAGCCATGCCTTCCCTTTAATTCAGGCATGAGTGTCCCCCTTGGAATGTGCCAGTTAGGCACAGGAGATATGAAGGATCTGGATTGTTGTGTGCATGGGATAAGTCTTCTCATTCTTCTTCACTCTAGACCATGTGGTAGTCACCTTGAACAGGAAATACTGCAGATAGAGCATCTTAAAAAAGAGAAATTTTCTCGTGATTGTGGAAACTCAGGGTTCATGGCCCATAAACCATCAGAGTGGTTTCTGGTGTGGTCTTCCTGTTTGTAGATGGCCATTTTCACAGTGTCCTCATGTGCCATTCCTCTGGGAGACAGCACAAGGGTAAGGGAGAGAGAGGGAGAGGAAAAGGAAGAAATAGGGAAGGAGGGAGGGAAGGTAAGGGGGGAGGGAGGGAGGGAGGATGTAGTTGGTTGTTTTTACTTTTTGCTTTTTTGGGGGAGCCCACCACCCAGCAAATAAGTACACAGAAATTTATTCTTTCTTATAAATGCCTGGTCTTCTTATCATGGCTTATTTCTTGCAGCTTTTCTTAAATTATCCCATCTATCTTTTGCCTTTGGGCTTTTACCTTTCTATATACCTTCTCTTATGTCTTACTCCATGGCTTGCTGTGTAGCTGGGTGGCTGGCCCCTGGAGTCCTCTTCTCCTCCTCCTTTCACTCCCTGATCTTTCTTTCTGGATTTCTCCTCTTAGTCTCTCTGCCTGCCAGCCCCTTTCATCCTCTCCTGACTAGCTATTGGCTGTTTAACTCTTTATTAGACCAATCAGGTGTTTTAGACAGGCAAAATTACATAGCTTCACAGAATTAAACAAATACAACATTAAAGAATGCAACACATCTTTGCATCATTAACCAAATGTTCCATAGCATAAACAAATGTAACATGTCTTCAAATAATATCCCCCAACAGAGAGATCTTTCTCTTCTTACAATGTTCAGAATCACAACCTCACTTTATCTTTTTTATTTCCAAATATAGACACGATGAGGAGATGAGGAGTAGGGCTTGCAACTATGGGTTTGATAGAGAACCATAATAGATCTGTAATGTAAGGCTCAAAAGATGGTCAGGGTGGGCATTGTAATTGCAGTAGTATTAACATGGGGTCCATGCCTCAGATAGCTCAGGAATTTACCCACCATTACCATGCCGGTGAGTGTTGAAGCTGGAGAAAAACAGCTTTTAGCTTCTGCCTCTTCTCATTGTTCTCCATGGTTCCCAGCTCAAGTCTAACCAAGACAAAACAAAACAATGCCCCCACTAGTCTTTTCTCTGCCTTATATCCTTGATAGCACTGGCAAGATAACTTCATGCCCACTGTTTCTTAATGATACTTCAAAAGTGGAAAAACAACACAATGCAAGTTACTTCTGTATGAATACTCAACGGTACAGCTTTGGTCACCAAGAAGTATTTGGAGGTGCCTTTCTATCAATGTACAATCAATTCTTCAATAGACGCCAGCTGTGTGCCCTTAAATTCAGTTCAGTTCTGACACTATCTGCTAAGAGACAGTAGGTAGTGTGCTTAAACCCACAGGGTCACCCCAAGGCATACAGCAATCCAAATAGTAGGTTGACAAACAGGCAGTGTCATTTATAGCCACTTCTGACCAATTGACTGTAAGTCAGGGTTCCCACTACCATCTCCTTAGGTTTGACTCCTATACTTGCGTGTCTCACAAGATTCGGAGAAGCACATTACTTATATCGGCTGCTTATGATAAAGATATTACAAAAGACACTGGTGAAGAAATGGGAGGATGGAGTGTAGAATTTCATGCTCGACTGGGCTACTTTCTAGAAACCTCCCAGTAGCTCTCGGAGCCTTTTAGAGATTTTATAGTGGTTTTATCACACCGACGTGACTGATTAAATCATTGGCCATTGATGTCTGATTCAACACCAGTCTCTGAAGAGCTTAACAAGGCTATGGATTTTCTACTCCTGACTTACTCATTACAGCTGAATGCAGTGAGCTGAAGGTCCCAGCCCTCTAATCATGTTTTGGTATTTCCTGTGACGAGACTCATCCCAAAGTTATCTAGGAGTTGCCAGCTCAAAGAACTCATTAATATCCAAAATGTACTTACCACCTTGAAGATTCCAAAGATTTAGGAGTCTATTCCAAGAAACAGGATAAAGACCAAGCATGTATTTCATGGTATCAAAGCCATCTCAAATATCTCCTTACAAAGAATAGTTTTGCATCAATAATATCATGATTCTTCTTGTTAAATGTTATAATGTTCTTGGTATGTGTCTTGAACAGACATCTATAGATATAGTAGGGTGTCACTTATATTTTTGACAAACTGACTATAAATTGGGGTTCCCTCTACTCTCCTTGGATTTAACTCATATACTTGAATGCTTCATAGAATCAACTTTTTCGCTTGGCATATAAAATAATAAGTTTCATTATGGGATTTTCAAGCATAGATATCATTGTTCTTTGCTTATATTTATCCCCCAGCCTCCTCCCCATCACTCTCCTTCTGGTCCTGCTAGCTTTCTTCTTCTATGTCCCCAAGTAGATCTCTTTCTGCCCGTATGTATGAATAGATCTATGTATATATAAATTAAGTTTTTTCCTAATACTGTGTATGGGTGTGTATCTCTTTGGGTAAGTGTGCATATGAGTAAGGGTACCTATAGAGGCCAAAAGAAGGCATCAGATCTTCTGGTGGTTGTGAGCTGCTTGAAATGGGTGCTGGGAGCTGTATTTAAAACATCTTCAATAACCATTGAACCATGTCTCCAGTCCCACGCATTTGTATGCATTTATAAGTTGGATCTGTAGGAGAAAAATATGATGTTTTTAAATTCTTATCCCTTTGTTTTTCTGATGTATCCCTTTAAACACTTACCCTTAGTCCCCTACAGAAAAATTTACCCAAAATACCACCATATTGATAATACTACTCTTCTTTGTGTTTTTAAAAATCTATATATTCATTAGATTCCTTTGTGACAAATAATTTGGGTTGGGAAATTCATAGATGTGTTGAGTTCTTTATCTCTATGACCTAGGAAGAGTCCAAAACCATGGACAAGTACAAGACCATGAAACCGAAACTGGTTATACACTGGGTTGTTCCTTTTCCTATGAGTGGAGCCTGTCTAGCAGGTGCGTTGGTATTTGCTTCCCAAACCAGCTGGCCAAGGTTGTTTGCTGTGAGCAATCTCCTGGTTTTACACATGTCTGTGGGAGTTTATCATTGTTTGAATTCTGGGCAGAGCAGAAGGCACCACAAGGTCCTTACCAAGCCTATATATAAATATAATACCTGAAGCTAGGAGGAGGGCCTCACTGGGGACTTTTGATACTCTCCCAAAAGTTCTGAACCTGAGCACCAGTGGAAGAGGCTGTTAGAAACCAACCCAACAGTCAAGTACATCAAGAAGAAGCCACACCCTCTGTTAAACCAAGTCCTCACCGAGAGAAGCAGGCTATAAACAGAGTCAGACCAAATTCAAGTTCACATCTAGCCCTGCTGTCTAGTCCTTCATCCTTTCCCGTTCTCCTTTGTCCTAAAGAATTTTTAAATGACTTGCAGCGTTGCCGCTTGGTATTTGGGTGACATTCCAGAAACCTCTTAACTTATTTCTAACTCGGTATAATGGTCTCTTAATAGTCCTTGTCAAAAACCACAGCTCACTCCTTAAAGGGAATAAAATAGTTTATCCTGGAACCAAATATGAGTGACCTTGGTCTGAAAAGAGATTCAGATAACTTGAACTACTATATTCTAATGTGGTGATATTTTAATAAAGCTATAAATCAAGACATTAAACTAGAGCTATTGGTAGGAACACCAGGCAGCTAGGCTGGAGAAAAGCGGGGAATCGCTAGCTTAGGCCTCAGATGTCATCTGACGACATTCTCAGCTTTTGGGTTAGTGTTAGTGGAAGCTGTGTATATCCCAAGATGACTTACCTAATGTCACAAGAATGTTAGGTCACACATAGAGGTAGGTAATAAATGGCTATTTATAGAGCCATAAATTTGGCTTCCAACCTGTAACATTTCAGATCCCTATAATTAGTCAACCTGCCTGCCTCGCAGAATATTTGACACAGGTGTGCCTGTTTTTATTTTTTATTTTCTCTGGACAATGCATTTCCCACAGCCAATACGCAAGTCTGTTTGAAAAAATCGAACAAAATAATACATGGAAAATCTAAAGCCAGCATTTGCCACCTAGTAACTTCCCAATAATCAATATGCATAATTTTAAGATGGAAATGTAACTATAATCACAGACCTGTGTGTAAGAAATGGCCCTTACTCACATTTCTGCTTAAAATGGATGTGCTCTTGGCTAAAGTTGAGCTTCTGCATCAAGTTTACAGTTCCCTGGTGTCATCAAGAAAGGATTCATTATTTCATTGGTTTGGCGAAGCAATCCCTGGAAAGGCATTAGGATCTGGGAACAGCAGGTGATTATGGATGGGGCTAAATTATTTACTTCATCAAAGTGTCTCTGGGCTTTATCATGCAGACCTGTCACAGAAAGCTGTACATAAAGATGAGTAATGGTCCCTTTAACTCAGGCATCTGAAAGGTCACTGGGGCCTTGGCAGACACATGAAGTTGTGTTCGCTACATCCATCAAGAAGCAATTGGGTGTGGACGTGATGCATGGCGGACAGCTGAGGGTGGACTTTCGCTGTGTGGTTTGTATTCTGGTCAAGCTGGGTGTTCGGTGGTGGGGTTGTGACCAACCTCCTGGCAGCCAGGATCTTGTAACTTACTTTGTAGCTACTTCCTCCTCCAATGGGGTGTTCAGGCAGCGGGGCTGTGGAGAATGGAGTAGGGAGAGTGGTTAGTGGATGCACAGGTTCCTGATTCTTGGTTTAAGAAGGAGAGACTTGGAGCTGGGGAGATGGGTCAGTAGATAATGCGTTTGCCACACAAGTGTACAGACGTAACTGGAAGGTGGGCATGGTTCCTAAGCACACTGGGGGACAGAGATAGGGGATCCCCAGAGCAGGTTGAGGAACTGGCCTACCCAAATCAGGGAACTCTGTGTTCTAATGAGAGCACCCTGCCACAGAAAATAAGGTGGACAGTGACAAGTTGGCTTATCAACCTGGTGTCTCCACACAAACACCCACAATTGTTCAGCTGTATCCATATACACCACACATGTGCTTACACACACACACACACACACACACACACACACACACACACACACACACACACACACAATAAGTAAGGAGAGACTGACTTTTCATGAGACTCCCTAATAGAGCTTTAAAAAAGCATGCGGCTGAGCCCAGCTTTGGAGCACAGGTCTGTAATCCCAGCTTTTGGGGGGGGAGAAAGGAGTACCCCCCTGTCTGGACTGCAGATTGAGGCAAGACCAGACTGTGAGAGACCCTGTGTCAAAGTAAAGCTATGTTTTACAAGGGCTGTGTGTGCAGCTCACTGGAAGAGCGCTTGCTAAAATTCATGAGTTCCCGGCAAGGCCCTGAATTCAGTCCCAATACCATGGATGGAGCGTGGGTGAATGGGTGGAGGGGTGAATAAATGGATGGACTGGTGGGTGGGTGGGGTGTGGGGGGATAGTTGGATAGGTAAATGGGTGGATGGGTGGATGGATGAATGGTTGAATGAGTGGGTGGGTGGGTGAATGGATGGAAGGATGGGTGGATGGATGGATGGATGGGTGGATGGGAGGTGGGTGGGTGGATGGGTAGGAGAATGAATGTATGGATGGGTGGATAGGTGAGTGGATGGGTGTGTGGGTGGGTGGATGGATGGGTGGGTGGGTGGGTGGATGGATGCGTGATAAATAGAAAAGAAGAAAAGGAAGTCATGTGACTTTTCAAGTGCCAGTAATTTTTTTGCCTAGATTATCATCCTCCAAAGGAAGATAATGTGCCACTGTTGGCAGCCGATTTCCTGCTCTGGGCTGAACATCTGTTTTCCAAATTCCAGTCATATCTGTGGACACCTGCACCTATGTGCTAGCAATGTCGGATACACTAAATGTTTTCTGTTTTCAAATGGTCCAATTTTGAATTTCTGTAAATGTGTAGACAAGAAGCCTTATACTATTACTGTTAATAAATATAGAACATTCCTGAAAGAACTGGTATCATAAACACCAGGCAATGCAATTAGGTTCTTGCCAGAGACTTTGGTATGAATTTTGGCAAGTTCCAAGAGGCACCGAAGATGTGCTGGCACTTAGTTGCAGCTTTCTGCTTGCTAGAATACAAAAGAGCTAAAAGATGGTTGAGAGAGGGTAACTTCCTAATGCTGTGGTTTAATGGGATCCAAGAATTTATTCTCGTGTGGCACAGATGTTCTGGGCCATCTAAAATGAGATGTCACACCATCATATAGGGTCTATATTTGAGGAGAAACTTCACTAGGCACTTTTTAGTTCCCGTTCAACTTCAACTTTTTATTCCCTCCATTCATTAACCCTAATGATCACCCAGTTGATGACTTCTATTTCCTCCAGCAATGCTGGGCATGCCTCAGGCATGCTAGGCAAACTCTCCCCCACTGAGCTGAACTCTCCGCCTTCTACTTCTACTTTTTGCGTACTGGCCTGAGAGAAACTGGTGGCCATTGGACATGCCCATTCTTTACACTTCACAGAGCCATCAGGTGCTAAGTTAAAGCCATTGACATTTTCATTCAGAAAGTGACTGGAGCCTGGAAGTCAGAGAAGGAAGTAACCCTGGAGATTCCCTCTGCTCACCCTGACTGGCTGGCATGGCTGGGGCCCTGGAGCTCATAGCCCTCCCCAGTGGAAGGCAACATCTCCCTCCCTTTCTTCCTGAGGGCTGACTCCATTCTGATGAGAAATGCTTTTGAGACAGATGGAGAATCAATGGCACGAGGCTCACGCCGCTCTGGTTATCTTCCATTCTTTATCAGTGAAGCTCCCCTGGCTTCCCCAGATGAGCGTCTGGGGAGAGATTCATCTTCTCCCTTGTTTCTTATTAGAACACTGTTGTAGCCACAGGGACAAGAATGGCAGATATTTCTAGACTGTCATGGGGGAGATAGAAAAAAAATGAGCTCGTTTGAAGTATCCAACAACTTTCTGGAAAGACCCAAAGCACTGTTTGTGGGTTGAAAAAAAAATAAAGTTTTAATTGTTATCTTCAATCTGCCTAGATTGTAATCCTTGCTGAAGATTGTTCCCAAGTGTAGTTTAAACGTACTTTTAATGCTCGATGCCGGAGATCTCTAATGGAAGAGGAAGCGTGTGCATGCATGTGCATTTGTTGTCTCCGGCAATCCTCTAACACAGATCAGTGGTCTCTTCTCCAGGATTCCTGCTTATTCTTCTCCCCAGGACCTAATGTCAGACCTTCTTCTGACACTCCAGGTTTTCCAGAATGCCCCAGAACTTGTGCCTCAGCCCCCTGCATGCTGAAATTGTTGATGGGTCCCACTGTGCCTGTGTGTCTGCTTTCATGTTTCCTGTATCTTGGTGTCTCGGAGACAGACCTATCAACGCTCGGATGTTCTTTATGCAGTGAGGAGAGCCGCCATGAATCAGCCACATCCCTATCTGACATTCTTTGGAAAAATGTGTTACCTTCGGGGTGGTATATGCATGCATGCTTGTTTATGTATGTGTAGCTTTGTAAGAGATGCTTCCGCATGTGTGCAGTGTACATGCTTGTGGAGACAGAGGTGGATGCTGGGTATTTCCCTCTTTGGCCCCCCTTTTGTGACATAAAGCCTTTGTATTGAATCTGGGGCTCACCCATTTGCCTAACTTGGCTAGCTGACCAGCAAAGCCTAGGGTTTCACCTATCTCCCAAGACTGGAGTTGGAGGAATGAACCATTATCACTTGGTTTTGTGGAGCTGCTGGTATTGAATTCCTATCCTTATACTTGCCTGGGAAGCACTTGCTCCACTGAGCCTCACCCTCTTCACCTTTACTGTGTCACGAGTTCTTCAGCACCCTCTTAGGTGGCTTCAAGTCCCCATTTCCCATTTTGTTGCCTGGAAAATCTGGCATTCAGAAGACATCTGGAAATACCCCAGTGTGCAGGTAGGAAATCTGGCCAGAAGAGGCCATGGAAAGGAGAGTTTCAGCTGGACCTCAGTAAATGACTGCTCCAAATTGCCATCCACTACTTCATCTTTGATAAAATTGTGTTTGCCTACATAGCCTTATAGCTCCCACTCCATATATTCCAATAGTAGGTTTTTATTACTAGTGTCCATTTTGTTGGAGGTTTCCCCAGTTTTCTACTGCATCTCTTTCCAAAGCTAGCCTTTCTCCTTTGTCCTTTGTTCTGTCATATAAAACACTGTTAGTCGTTCCCCCCCCAAATGCTGTTAAGAAGGTGATCCCACATGAGGACCTGACTTTAAATCCCAGCACCTATGTTATAGAGTGTGGGGGGGGCAGATGTGGGGGGTGCAGTAGCAGGCGCTGTAACCCTAGCACTGGGGTGTGGAGACAGGTGGATTCCTGGAGATTGCTGGTCAGTGTAGCCACACTGACAAACTCCAGGTTCAGTGAAAGACTGTCTCAAAAAACAAGGTGAAAGAGGAAAGTGTTGAACTCTCTCCAGCCCTTTCTGTACATTGAAACTCTTCCCAGAACATCCAGGCCTTCCCATATGGTATCACAGCTAGAAGATTAAAAAACAAAGTACACTAACGTGGTGGAAGTTTTATTTAAACGTCTGGACACAATAGGGCCCTTTTGCTCATGCTTTCACTTCCTGTGGCTTTGGTTACCCACAGTCATGGTTCGAAACTGTGGTCCAGTATATAAGATGGCCAGCGAAGGTAGGGGAGTGAGCGAGCATACTCATGCAATTTTAATTCTAGTAGATTGTTGTGGCTGTTCTATTCAATTATTAGTGACTGAAAGCTTCTCATTTGTGCCTCATTTACAAATTAAACTTTATCCTGGGTTTCTATGCATGTTAGAAATGTGGTCCATTCATACTGTTGGTGGCTCTGGTTATTCATTTCATGGGTGTCTTGGACCAACCATATCCCTCTTAGATAAGAGGAGGCAATGTGATTGAACACTGTGGTAGTCACTCACCTATTGAAGCCTGGGTCCTCATCTTTACTTTTCTGGTACTGTTAGTGTGTGTTATGTGGGTGGCTGTACTCTCACAGGCACAC
Source organism: Ondatra zibethicus (assembly GCA_004026605.1). Taxonomy (NCBI): domain Eukaryota; kingdom Metazoa; phylum Chordata; class Mammalia; order Rodentia; family Cricetidae; genus Ondatra; species Ondatra zibethicus. The sequence goes on along the minus strand of PVIU01001880.1, from coordinate 59,322 downwards.
ATGGACACCCTTCTGCTTCACATTCACCCTGACCGACGTTTTGTCCCGTGTGCTGAGTTCCTTGCAGTTGTGGCTCTGCTATCTTCGGCTGGTATGTCTGTCTATGAAACTCAGAAATAGGATGCTCAGATTAGGGCATGGAACAGATAAATAGGTGGACAGACATGGGAGACACTGGCATCCTGATATATACAAACACTGGGGACAGTAATCCTGGTGAAGAATGAACCCAGGGCCTTTGCCTTTTTATATAGTGCTCCTGTCTGTAGCCCTGGATGAATGTGAAGGCTTTCTCACCTATTATTTCAGTGCCCCCACAGTGTCTCTGTGAATCTGGGGTGCTGCACACTGCTATCATTCTGATTTTGTAGGTGATCGATCTAAAAACAGACAAGGAAAGCAGGTATCCCTGCCTAGAAGGTCAGAGGCTAGACTGCTGGGCCAGCACTGTACCCCTGGTGGCAGCTTAAGCCTAACACCAATATTTCTTGGGAAAACAGGAGGTAGGAGAGATGCAGGCCTCTAGGTAAGAAAGCTACTCTTAGTAATAGCTCCACTGTCTCTCTGAACTCCACTGCCATTCCCGCTGAGTGTGGCCGAGCTTCCTGGCTTTGCTTGCTCTCCATGGTCATGGACATAGCTGCACATGGAGGCAGGGTATAAAAGTTCTTTATGACTGAACCAGTGCAAGACTATATAAGGTTGCCAAGCTAATTCAAGCCCCTCGTCCAGGCCTGTCCATTTCTTGAAGAAATTTAATCACAAGGACAAGCAGGATGAGGACCATGAGAACGGCCCCGATTTCTAGCTGCCTTGACTGTCGCTTGTGTGTGGCCGGCTACAGCAGGCAGCCGCTTTCCACTTTCTCGTGGAAATGGATCTTTAAATTGAGTAGTTAGTGCCCAGAGGATGAGGTTACTGTCAGGAAAAAATGTTCTCACTGCTGCCTCACAGATAGACGGGCGTTTATATTCAGCAATGCAATAATGAGGAGGAAAATAGAGATTTCGCTCTTCCTGGCTTGCCTCTTAGTATTGCCTAATTGTCTTGCAAAACAATTGACTTGGTGATTCTCCCTCAACTTCCCGTCTAAGCATGCACATATGATGGTTCTCAGCATACTTAGCTATTTACCACAGCTGTTTGGGGAAGGTGATATGCTTTCTCAGTCCAAGTTGCTTTCTTCCTCAAAAACACCTCCTCCAAGGGATGCTCAAGCTTGGGGAACTGGAGAACTGTGAGGTTTACTAGGCACAGACTTATCTTCTCCTCTTCCTCTCCCCTCCCTGAGCCCCAAGCTTGGGATCCCATCATCTACCTGCATTACTCTCTTTAATCTACATTTCACCTGTAGACAACCGAGATGGTGTTTATTCTACATGAATGAATCCACCCGGTGCAGTCATTTTATTTCCCTTAGTAGAATAAGAAGACAGTTTCCGCATGATGGATCTGATCAAACATCAACGATCTGAATGGATGGTGCAGAAGGTGAGGGCCAGTGTCTTGACAGCACGATGTTAGCTTTCTCCCTAAACATAGGGAGACACAGTGACGAGTCTATATTCACTTTTCCACACACTGACTGTGAAGAATAGCCCAAATAAAAGTACGGAATTGTGCAAACAGACAGTTGCTTTTTTAATGTTGGTCATTTAATTATTATAACCACCAGTTGAATTCTGGCAAACAAAGGCTGGCTTGACTATATTTGGCTTTTCAATAATGGCTCGTGGGAACTCATTTCTGGCTCATTCCCTGCCCAAAATCTGATGCCTAATGAGCTAAGTTGTCCAGAATCTCATGTTAATGGAGTCCTGGCGATGGCAGGTTTCTTTGGTCTGAATTACGTGGACAATTGCCCAAATTGCCACTTTGTTTTGCTGGCATGGTTGCAGCTTACTGAGACTGTGTCTCTCTGAGGTTGCTTTAAAAAAAGATTTGGCATTTAATAAAAGCTCTTACTTACTGGTGTAGCAGTTCAAGCCATTTAGATAATTAAGACAGAGTTCCTTTGAATGTATTTTAACTATGTTTTAAAAGTTCTTTACAGTTCTAATTCCCATTTAGGATATTCACACATGTACAGGAAAGAAAGATTGGATTTAGTTGGAATGCATTGGGTTTAGCGGGGAAGGATGGCTGTAACTGTCTAAAGTGTGTTGGACATGTCTTCTTTGCTTTTTGTTTCGGGCGATTTCAACTTTTCAACATCAGCCCACTTCTCAGCATGGTTACCACTGTAATTGCAAACCAACCACATTAGGTCCAGTTTGTTTGACTTCTGGTTCCCAGTATAGACACTGGGGAATTTAGTAGTGATCCAAAAATACTGCCAAAGGATGATGGACAAATGAAAATTCTCAATTAGCTGTCAGTTTGATCATTAGCTTCTGACGTCAGCCCCTCTGTGTCTGTACCCCCCCCCCCGCCCAGACATACATCATGCAGGGACTCACTATCTATAATCAACTCCCGAGATTTCTACTCCTCTCATTTCAACTTGTACTTCATTGATCTTAAGCGGGTTACTATTTTTGGAGAGATGTGTGGGATTCTCGTGTGACTGAGCAAAACATATTTAATCTTAATTAAGTTTGGTAGATTTTATTTTGTTTTGACATTTAAAGCAAGTCAACATTTGAACAGAACTATTTTCTTTGACAGTACAGTTTATCACCCCAAACTAAAGGTAGGTTTCATTTAGAGTCCATTTTCCTCCTCCTCCTCCTCCTCCTCCTCCTCCTCCTCCTCCTCCTCCTTCTATCATCGTCATCTATACCCTTCTAAAAACCCAATGGATTAAGAAAGTGTTGACACCATCATTTATTTCCCAAATTAATTTCTCCTGCATTTGCTCTGCCATGCTTTAGCTGAAAGAATACTGACAGAGGAGACAAGTGGCCTGGGATCCCATGGCTGACGCTCCAATAAATAATTGTGGTTTCTCAGCCTCAATTTCCTCAATTTGCTATGATGGGTCACAGAAGGATTTCCAGGGACTTTTTTTTTACCTTCCTGGTTCGTGTAATTTTACCAAATAGAGAGATATATTTCTTTCCTCTTTAAAAAAGGGGAAGAAAGGGAAAAGTATATCAGGCAGGGAAGCAAGAAGGGAGGAGAAGAAAGCAAACACGGAGAGTAGAAGCCAGTTTCTGTTGAAGTGCTTGTAATCTTCTTGGATTCTTAGAGGCTGAGGGTCACATGACAGAAGCACACAGCACATGCAGTGCCTAGTGCTTGCAACATCTATCGTCTTCTAGCTGAACTTATAATCATTAAAAGTCAAGGAGAAAACTGAAGCATTGCTCAGTGTAAGTATCTGCTAGAATTCTCTCTCTCTGTGTGTGTGTGTGTGTGTGTGTGTGTGTGTGTGTGTGTGAACAAAACAGTATCTGGGTCTGAGCAATAGATGACTGGTCATTGGGCTTCAAAAATTCTATGTGTTTTTTCAAATTAGGTGCAGTGAAGGGGAGCTGCACATTAGGAAAGCAAATGAGTTATTGTTTCCCATGATTTTTTACTTCTTTGCTTACTCTCAGGGGAAGGCGTTTCTCACACCACCTTCTCCAGTTATTAAATATAGCTGGGAGTATCCTCTCCCTCTGTCAGTCAAGTCGGAGAGGAGTGTCCTTGGTCTCCTCTGAATTGAAGGTTGTACTACCTATATTTGATAGGCATGTTTGAGGGATGCTTCAATTCCTGTTCCTTCCCAGGGAGGCAAAAGGTATGTGTGCCTTGAGGGTTACTTTTCCCACCCCCACCATTGGTAGGCCCGGCATCATGTATGTGGAGTGAACAGTACACATAGATGTTATTCAGGAGATGGAACAGGACATGGCCTGCCTGGTGGCAAGGTTCAGATTTGTCACCACATGCTGGAGATGTAAATTGAGTAAGCCCAGACTTTTTCTAGCTCCAAGAATAAATTATCTTGCTTAGGACCTGGGGCTTGGTGTCCAGGACCTTGTGGCTGCACCTTTCTGCTCATGGTTCCTTTGAGGGTACACATCTGGGCAAAGTATTTCTTTGGCCTCAAGCAAACAAGCCTGCTCTTACGTCAGGTGTGTTAAACTCTGAAAGCCTTTGGGAGATGTGATTATTCTGAAGAAACTCCTTGTTGCCATCACCTCCACTGGAAGCTCACATGTGAGCCCTTATCCCAATGGTGGGGGAGAGGGTGGTTGAGAGCAAGGAGTGGCTACTGGCCAGTTGATCCTAGCCAGACACTTGTTCCATAACAACTTACTCTGTAGACAGCCAAACTCCTCTTCCAAGCTCACTTTAATGTAACCACTCTAGACTGCTTTTAAATATACAAAACTGGTGTTTTAGGTCCCTTTCCCTGTCTTCGGGGTGATCAAACAATGACGAAGGAGATGCAGGCAAAGGGCTACTAAATGAGGGGTCTTTCCTTGATCCAGAGTGTTGGCAATTCAGTCTACCTAAGATCCTCCTAGCCTTGAGTATTCTGCCCTTCCTGTCACTCCCTTGACTAAGTTCAGGATCTCTGCAATCAGGCCTACCATCATTCTGAGATGAGGGGATGAACACAGTGGATTACACTCATCGCTTTGCCTGTTTGCCTCTCCTATTTGGAGACAGGAGTCACCTGTTCTTTAATGCTACCATGGGGCATGGCACAGAGAAAATTCTGAGTTTTGTGATCAGGTAGGTGTGTGACATACTGACCCCAGCCATGATTGATGGCACCATGCCGCTTATGGGTCTATTTTTGATCAACCAAATATGATTCACTGATGGAAGGGTAACAGTGTATCTCTTTTTCATTTTGAAGTCTTTCGTGTTAGGACTTTTAAATCAATTTCTCTATTACTTTTGCTTTTCTAGTCAATTATTCATTTTCTTAAAAGAAGAAGAAACAGTAAGATTTTGAAAGGAGTACAAGGTCATTCTTCTCAACCCATCTCTTCTCCAGTCCTTTTCTGAATCATCTCTATGACAAAGTTAGTTTCTTACAGAATCAGTTTTGGGCTTTTAAAAGTTCAACTAGACATTTATAAAGATATTTCCCATTATCAAAAAAGTAGAAGTATTTTGAACCTACTTTGGGAAGTTTTTGTTTGTTTTTTATTGACATGGTTTCAGACCTTAGGCAACATTGGGTCATCTCATATTGATGTCTTACAACATTTCTATAAAGTAGGTGGAGTTTCTGTTGGTTTTTCATCTTTCAATTCTAATTACTAGCATGTTAAATGGGAATGCAGGAAGGGCCGATGAGTTACTCAAGTTCTCATGGTGGTGAACGCAGAGGAAAGTGATGGCACAGCCTCCTTAATTGCTGCATTCAGCTGGCACAAGGGGTGGCCTCCTCATTCTCCACCTTTTTAAAAATTCCAGGAAAATTCCCCAGGAAGGGGAGAATTCTTCCTGCTCTCACATCAGCTTTCTGTACACACACCTGCCTGCATAACAGGGGTAAAGGCTTTCTTGCTTGAGTCTGGTCTGAAGGATGGAAGGAATTAATATTAGTTACTCTTCCTATTGCTGTGATAGCGTGCCCTGGCAAAAGCAACTTACAGGAGAATGTACATATGTATCTTGGCTCATGGTTTGAGGTCATAGTTCATGGTGGTGGGGACATCACAGGCAGGCTGATGCAGCTGGTCATATCACATGTGAAGCCAAGAAGGTGATGAACATTTGTGCTCGCCTGTCTTTTCCTGTTTGATACAATCTGGGACCCAAGGTCAGCAATTGGTATTTAGGGTGGGTCTTTCCTCCTTGGTTTTCCTAATCAAGATGACCCCTCACAGGCCTGGTCAGAGGCTGACCTGATCAACACTATCATACTTCCATTTAATGCCACAAAGCACAGCAGATTCTAGATATGTAGCTCTGGTCGCAGCTTATCAAACAGTCATCAAGCATCTTACTTCTGGAGAATGTCACCATTCTTTATTTGCATATGGAATTACATTTATTAGGAACAGCTGGACACCAGGAATAAGTGCTTTTGTAGATTTTATGGGGAAAGCATAGTCTGTATATAGTCATGCCCCACTTAATGGTAGAGGTATAATTATAATTATGTTCATCATTTTATGAATGCCTTCTAAAAAGGTTGCTGTTGACTATCATGGCATATACTTACACAAATGAAGATGGCAACAATGCCACTAGTGAATACAGTCTTAAGGCTTCATTCTCATAACACATGTGCTTTGTCACTGACCAAAGTGTTATACAGTAGATGGCTATATTTTCTGTCTAGCACACGATCTTTCCTTGCCATGCATGGTTTTGAAATCATAGCCAATGATTGACATTCCAGCCCCCTTTGAAACCACATACTTCCAACTGTGATAGAAAATAAATCTCTCCCTTCAGTTTTCTTTTAATGGAACTTTGTGAATCATTTTGTCCCTGTGAGTGACCTTGTGGCCAGTACTTAGCTATGCCCCAAACAAAAGGAGTTGGTGAAGGGGTACCGATCTGACAGTGGAGCACCCTAACACCTTCACACAAAGGGGTGGCTGCTGACATGTAATTAATATCATGATGGCAGTTGTATCCCTTTAAGACTTGGGTTTCTGAGCCTATTTCCTGATTGGCTAATATGATACAGTCATGTGTGAGGAACCTGGTGTGACCTTATAATGCCACCAATGACCTGCTTCCCTGAAGATGCTTGGCTATAGCATAATGTCTGCTCTATGCAGTATGTGGTATGTGGTACCGTTTGCAAGTCGGGCAAGGGGCTGGAGATTGAAACACACACACACACACACACACACACACACACACACACTCACACACGAGACACGGGTGCCAAGAATGCTCTCTTCATTGTATTTCAGGGCAGCTTATATAGGCTCTCCTTGACCAATGGCCACACCCTAACTCTCAGCTGCAAGTCCACCAGAAACCACTCCCATCAGGAACTCCTGAGGGTCTCATGCTCAGGGCAGCTGCAAAACAAGTTGTTTGCTCAGAGCAGCTGCAAGCACAGGAAAACAAGTTGTTTACTCCAGCAGGCAGGGGTCACAGGAAATTCAGGGTCTGGGGGTCTGCAGTCCCTAACACTTAGCCATGAGCCCTTCTACAACTCTGCTGAGCTTTAAGTCAGACTTACTCAATGACTGGAAAGGGCTGAAACTCACCACAAGGGCTTTCTGTTCTGACCACTCCAGTTTCCCTCTGGTCTCTTTCATGGTCAGGGCAAAACTTCACATGGCCTGGATTCTTGAGCCCATAATGAATAACATAATGAATTAAAAAAAATTTTTTTGATTGTGGCAATTTGAAAAAAATGGTCCCTATAAGCTTACATATTTGAATATTTGGACTGCACTTAATAGCACTGTTTGGGAAGGATTAGGAAATGAGGCCTTGTTGGAGGAGATGTGTCAAGCGGTGGGAGTGGCAGGCTCTGAGGTTTCAAAAGCTCATGCCAGGGCTCAGTGGCTCCCTTCTTCCTCATGCCTATAGACCAGGATGTAGGCTCTCAGCTACTGCTCCAACACCATGCCTGACTGCTGCCACGCTCCCCCCTATGACTCTGAAACTGCAAATGAGCCCTCAGTTAAATGCTTTCTTATAACTTGCCCTTGTCATGACTCTTCTCCACTGTCGCTGATGAAACATTGATGAAAGGGAAAAGATACTCTTAGTTTTCTGTACTTAAAAAAAAATTCAATCAACAAATATTTGTTGAGGGCATACCTTGTGCACGGATACGGATGAGTACAACAGAGTCTCTGACTTAGGAGGATAGAAAGTCTAGTAGCATCGCTTTACAAATATTTGGTGAACACAGGCACGCCAGGCACTGTTTGTAGCCTTTGAACTTTCTTGGCAAGTAAGAGTGGTATCTTTCCCTTGCTTTGGAGAATTTACAGATTCCAAGAGAGAGACGACTGAACAAGTCATAATACCGAAGATGTGCTCTTACGGGAAAAGAGAGGTGCCCTGGACTGGAACTTCACAGCCAGAGTGGCTGTTCTTCTAAACAAGAGCGTAAGAGAAATCAAAGGCAAGAACTCAGGGGTAAAGATTAGAGGAGCGTTGAGAGTCTGAGACAACTTTAGGAAGAAAAACTTGGAAATATCTATGATCAGGAGCTTGGAGAAACATTTTCAGTGGAGAAAATAGCAGGGACAAGGACAAAGAAGTGGGGGGACAAAGAGTCCCCCAAGAGTTACAGCTACCTGAGCTGGTTAAAAATGCCTGGGAGGGAGGTTATTCCAGGTAACAACAAACAAGCAGCTTGCGGATGCATTTTTTAAGATCTTTTCCAGAGTGGTTCATTCTGAAGTTGTTAAGTTAGCATTACATACTTCTATATGCATACTCTTTTGTGAAATTTTACTTTTAAAAATTATGTGTTCATGTGTTCCTGGGTGTGGGAATGTGCTTGTAAGTTCAGGTGCCCTTGGGAGCCTGGGTGGGGGCCCCTGATGCCATAGAGCTGGAGTTGCAGATGGTCATGAGCTGCTGGAAGCAAACTCTTCAAGGACAGTATTCTTTGTGACTGAGCCATCTCTCCAGCCTTTCTGTTTGACTTTGTAATTCTCTTCTTCTCTTTCTTCTTTTTCCTCGTGTTCCTCTTCCTCTTCTCCCCCCTCTCTCTGCCCTCTCATAAATTTGTGTACATCTTTTTATGTGTATACATATTTTGCTATTATTGTCAAAAGGCCATTTGATCTAAGGTGTGGGGTGTATATGCTAAAACAAAATAGGGTTTTATTCATGTTTGATCCCCTACATTAAAATAACATGCCAAGACATTAAAATAACATGCCAAGGAGCTTTGCCTCCACTCTGTTATCAAGCACTCTGCCCCACCCACAGAGTTTCCTTTAAGGAATGTCCTCCCCTACTGTCTTGTCTCCCATCTCCCCCTGAATCTTCCAGAGCCTTAAAGGGAGCAGCTGCTGAATAGTCAGGCTGCTTGGAGAAAAGAAACAAGTTTAAACAACTCCAAAGTCATTCACAGTCTCTGTTGGGCTGAGGCAGAAATGGGCCATCTGTGCTTTTCGCTCATACATAGCTCTGGACCTGAAAGAAAATATTCTCCCAGGCTCTGGAGAAAATGACATAAAATGAATCCATTCTCCTGTCAGAGATCATAATGAAACTAGAGAGGAGGTACAAAATCAATTCATTCTTATTATAATTTTCAGATTGCCATCTTCCCGTTTGTTCGGATGCAGGTCTGATGGTTCAAATTGGTCTTTGGAATTTTTAAGGCGCTTTTTTAGCCCCTTAATATTGGCTTATCAGTTCCAGTAATTTCACCTCCCAGAGTGAAATTGGCCGCTAGCGCTTGGAGGAAATCCGTGCTGTATTTTCTGGTAAGTTCTGCTGATCGTCACCCACTAGACTATAGTAAATGTGCTTCTGTCATTAGGGAGACAGCTGCCAGACTAGATGTTTCCCACAGAAGCACTGATCCTTCCAGGGGCTCTTCCCCAGCAGAGTCTTTGTAAAGCATTTACTTATTTTCACCTTGCACAATATACCTTAGATCTCCTGTTTTGAGAATGTCTTTCCAGTTGGCTGTTAGGGTAAAAGAGAAAATGCAGGCTTACAAGTGGTTCTTTCATTTCCCCTCCAAGGCCCTGTAAAGATTAGGAAAGAACAGGAACAAAGGAGAGCGGAGTTTGACGACAATTGTCAACTTCCTTGCATTTTTCTCGGGTTAACAAAGTAGCCTTTGGAATGTACATCTCTACACTTTGTATAAAGGGTAGCTGTGTTAGGGGCTAGGAAGACAGCCCACTGGGTAAAAGTATGGGTCAGGGCAGGCCTGATAACTGGAGTTCAGATCTGGATCACATGTACAGAAAAAGATGAATCTAATCCCGTCTCTCTTATAGAGAAACAAGATAACTGTCTCCTACCCCGGACCCTCCCATGCCCTGACAATCCTTGTAGACCAGTTAGCCTGGAGCATAGAGCACGGAGGCAAGCAACAAGAGAAACCCTGTCCCACGGAGGGTAAAAGGCAATCCCTGAACATTGTCCTTTGATGTCCACACGTGAGCACATCCGTACTCTCTTGTCTCGCATGTCCACATTATGCACACACGTGAAGCACAGACACAGGTGAACAAAAGTTTGCTCTTCTAGTTGTTAAGATGAGGCAAATTTAAAAAAAAAAAAACACTTAAAGAAAAGTTATCCACAATTTTACCAACCAAAGATAAGAACTAATGATTTAGTGGTTTTTAAAAACCACTCTTTGCTTTGTGAGTTTAAAACGTAGTGTTAAGAATATATAAAAAAATTTTTTTTTTATCTTTAATTATGTTCTTGAATGGAAAAAATAAAACAAAACAATGTATGGGGAAAAAAAATAAAAAATAAAATAAAATAAAATAAAAAAAAAAAAAAAGAATATATTCCACTCTGAAAATTTTTAAATGACCTTTTGATTTAATGCTGAATAAACTTTAATAACCATTTTTGAATGTTGTCAAACAGCCCCTAGATGTGCCATAGCTTATCATTTTACACCCAGGAAGTCAGTATTTTGTTTGTTTGTTTGTTTTTTTCTCCTTTTAAGGATTGTGAGGAAAAAAACTTTACACATATGTAGCAGGTCATTTTCCTATTATGGATTTCAGTAAGTTAAATTACTAGGTCAAAAGGTAGGGACATTTTAAAGGCTACCTGTATTTTCCTTCAGAGATTTGAAAAACTAAAGGCTCTCTCAGAACAATTTATATTCCCACTAGCTGTGTAGCAAAATGCTTATCTCACTGAACACTCGCCAGAACTAAGTGTGTGTGTGTGTGTGTGTGTGTGTGTGTGTGTGTGTGTGTATGTGTGTGTGTTAGGTAAAGAGAAATATGCCAGCTTATCTTAAATTGTTATTCTTTGCTTGGTAGTGAGGCTGAGTAATTTTCTATGTTTGGGAGTGTGTGTGTGTGTGTGTGTATGTGTGTGTGTGTGTGTGTATGTGTGTGTGTGTGTTAGGTAAAGAGAAATATGCCAGCTTATCTTAAATTGTTGTTCTTTGCTTGGTAGTGAGGCTGAGTAATTTTCTATGTTTGGTAGTGTGTGTGTGTGTGTGTGTGTGTGTGTGTGTGTATGAATGTGTATGTGTGTGTGTGTATGTAAAATTTCAATTTATATCCACAGACATTTTCAACTACTATGCTTAGTCTTTCCCTAAATTATTTGGATTACATCAGAAGTAACAATTATCCTATTTATACTCTTCATTATGTTTGCAATTTGAAAAAAATTATACTTTCTGCTATTTTTACATTTTACATGGGCAAATTTTCTTCCCATTTCCCATTCTTATTGACTTTAATCTTCTGAAACTTTGCCTTTCCTAGAAACATATCTTACATTCCTACTGACATTGATTATAAATTTTTTTCTCTTACTAATTTTATTCCACTTGGTTTCCTTGTGGACTATAAGGATCCAGATGATTTTTTCCCCATATAGTTAACCATTTATTCCAGCAATGATAACTGACTGTCATCCCAATGAAACTGAGAGACTCCATGTGTTCATTCCTAAATCCTTATGTAGACTTGTATGAGACTTTAGAGTTCATATTCAGTACCACTGATATGTTTTGTGGTGACACCACTTCTGGGACCTTGGACTTCATTGAGCACATAGTGTAAAATAAAGGCAGTGGCCCTCTTTCATTTACTTTGGGCTTAAATTATTTTTAACTATCTACTGTGGGCAAAAGAATGTGGGGATTTATTTGGGCAGATTTGTTTATATCTACACACAAACCCAATATTCTTCAAGGACTCAGCTTTTAAGCCTGTGTTATGGGCAGAATTCTATTCCTAAAATACTAGCCTTTAGATGGTTTTCAGTCACCCTTGGGTATTTTGTGACAACCCTGAAATGTAATGAGTCACATTTTTTAGAATTTCAGTTAAATATTGATCACTAATGACAAGGGCCTTTGGGGGGATTATATTTGTCCAACAAAGTGTTAAAACAGCCATTGAATTTAAGTCAATGATGAATGGGCAGGTGGATGGACTGATGGGTGGATGGATGGATGGATGATTATTGCAGATTGAATACTACTGAAGCAAGAGATCTGACCTCCCCAAACACAGTGGTGACTGTAGTTTGGAAATATCTTATATCAAGTCTGGTAATATAGAAACATTGTACAGAGTAAAGAAACTGAATCCTCACTGGGTTTACAAGGTGGTTTAGAAGAACTTTGTACATATTATATAATACAGGAAAATGTAAAAGGAAGAAAGAGACTTGCCCAGAGGTCACAAAGGTAAGGGTTAGGCAAAGCTATGGCCTTGGCTATCACTTCAGTTCTTATGCAGGGGCAGCTCTAATGTGTAGGGTTTTAAAGGAAAGAAGATCATTTCTATTGTTCCAATGTCAGAAACAGCACAGGCAATAACCTTTTGAAATGGAGTCCCACTAATGGTTACCTTTGCAAAAGAAGTGTAAGGTTCACTTCCTCTTCTCTATTGCGTAGAACGGGGAGGAGGACCCCCGAAGTCTCCTGCCATAAAGGCTGCTGGTGTGTGTTTCAGGATGACAGGGTTCCACTAGGATTAATGTTGCGTTTTCTCCTTTCACAGTCCATGTCAATGATAATTGCATAGACATTCCTCTCCAAGACTTGACCTGGCATCTAGTCTTAACAAGAGCAACCCAGCTTTAATCTACTCTCCACTCTGCCACTCTCCATTCCCACAAGGTAGTCTAATTATGGCAGACACAGGGTTGTGAACTACGGTTTACTTTTTTTTTACAAAAAAAAAATGACATTAACGTTGCTGTAATCATTCTTAGCTGCATGGATTAGAGATTCCTTCCCCAGAGCCCCCAAACACTTTGCAAATATGATCTCATTAACCCACACACCAACTCTCTGTGGTAGGTCAGCAGTCTTGGCAGCATTTGGGAATTGAATTATGCAAAGAGAAAGCGGTCTTTTCAGAACAGCCTGCGAGCTGGGGATGGGGTCAAGATTCACACGGAATCTTAGGGCTACGCAGGGCCCTCTATATCACCTGGCCTGACATTCTTATTAAACAAACAGGAAATTGGGGTGGAGAGGCGCACTAAACCCTGAAGTTCTCAGCCATGGATATGGATATGGATCTATATTTTTATTACTGGAGAAGTCTTAAAAATTACTATCATCTAGGTTTTTGCCTCAGACCAATTTAATCAGAGTTCCTGGGCCCTGTCATATCAATAGTTTTAAAGGCTTCTTAGGTGATTCTAATAAATAGCCAAGGTCAAATTTGACTAGATCACAGTTGACCCAGGACAAACAGCCTATGTATCTGCCTCAGTACAGGGGGCTCTCCGTGGCTTTACATAGCCATTCTCTACCTCATAGCGTGGTTTGTGCCTCACGCTCTCTATGTCCTATCTAGATTGGCATCTTTCATACAGATATTGATTTGGAGCAATTTCTTCTCTTTGTATTTGATTTCACCAGCACAGGTATCATAAAAAAAATGGAGGTCATTTGTCCAGTCACAAGCCAGCTGTAGTCAGTCTAATCAGTTGCTGGGCTGACTTAACCACTCCAGATGGAATGGCCTCCCTGGCTGTCGAAATGTGATCATTGCTGTTGTATAGGTTGCCTTCTTTATGTAGACTTGAGATAATATTTATTTTCTATCATAAACCTGTGCTTAGAAGTATTAGCCATGTCAAAAAAATAAGTGAAGTCATTTCCTCTGTCATAAACTCGTGCTTAGAAGTATTAGCCATATCAAAGAATAAGTGAGGTCATTTCCTCTGGCATTATTAGGATTACAGAATCAGGAGTTTGCCTTGGCATCCGTGGCAGGTACTCTGTAAATGGCTGTCACCTTGGGAGAGTGTGGCACTGCAGAGAGTGTCACTGGCCGTGACTATGCATAGCCATAGATGATCAAAGCCACTGTGCCAGTATGGCGCTTTCTGTAGACTCTGGAAAACCTGACCTTAATGAAGGTGGACGAAATAATCCCCTTGCTAACCCGCACATCGTTAGATACAAAGAGGCACTAGAGCAAGTAAGATTGGCCGAGGGGAACATAGCACAAGGAGCATGTCTAAGCTTGGCTGTTTCCCCTCTGAGGAAGGGAAAGCTTTCTATCAGGTAGATCTATAATGGACTTAGTGGACCTGTTTCTTAGCCTTCCAGGAATTAAACTCTAGACCTCTGACTCTGTAATCTGCAGCCATTCCCATCTCTCAGCGCAATAGGTCTGCTTCTTTTGCTTCTCTTATTTTTGTTCGTTTGTCGTTTTACTGAGGTCCTCTAAGTGACTCACGTTGACTTTGGATACCCATCCCCATATCCTTTGTTTGGGAGTTAGACTTCCGTCTGATTTCTTCTTTCCCTGCCTCCTGAGTCCCTGGGTTCCTGTGCATCTGTGGCATTCTTCTGGTGTTAGGAGTACTGTTTCTGTTTCACACAAACCAGAAGAATGTGAGAGGAAATGAAGAGACTGTCCCTCCCAGTCCCTCCTGGGGTTAGCTTTTGGGAGTCTGCACAGACTGAACTAGGTAGACAGTAAGCCAGATTCCGTCCATCAACGTGAGTTGATTTGTGTGATGGACAAATCAATCCTTACTTCCTGCCTCCGATGGTGCGCACCTCTTCTTGTGGAGAAACTTGTTACAGTAGGTGTTGCTTCCACATAGTCTGACCAGCACTCACCTTGGATGCACTCAGTGTCACTTGAATCACATCCATGTGGATGGATGAGTTAAGACATCTCTGTTATCTGTCCCTAAATATAGAACTTCAGGTTAAAGGCCAGACAAAGAATGCAATCAGGCAGATCCCTATCACTGGAAATCGCTCCTTACTTTCAAGGGGCCTTGTCTTATTAGAAGTCTGTAATGTCGGGGCTGGAGAGATGGCTCAGAGGTTAAGAGCACTGACTGCTCTTCCAGAGGTCCTGAGTTCAATTCCCAGCCACCACATGGTGGCTCACAACCATCTATAATAAGATCTGGTGCCTGTGGCTCACAACCATCTATAATAAGTGCCTCTTCTGGTGTGTATATGTTAACAGAACATTGTATGCATAATAAATAAATAAATCTTTAAAAAAAAAAGAAGTCTGTAATGTCTGCAGCAAATAATGGTGTGTTTCCATTCTCACAACTATTCTTGCATGCCTCACCTAACCATTATTTTCATACAGTGCACTTTCCCATGTATGTTGTGAGTATATGCATGTCTTTCTATGCATGTAGGTACATGTATGTGTGGATGCTTATGCACCTATTTGTGCATGTGCACATGGAGGCGCACGGTCGATGTTGGGAATCTTCCTGCATGGCTTTTCTGCCTTATTCATTGAGGTATGAGCCCTCAGTCAAACTCAGAGCTCCCTCATATGGCTAGTCTTGTTGGCCAGCTTGTTCTGGGAATCTGCTGTCTCTATCTTCCAAGGTTGGACTTATAGGCAGGCCACCAGCCCATCTGGCATTCAGGTGGCTTTCTGGTGATTAGAATTCTGTCCTTATGCTTACACAGCAAGTGCTTAACTGCTGAGTCATTGCCCCAGCCCCTTATACCACACTTTTGATACAGGCAGAAATTCTATGTAGCTTTAATGAGGTGTATAATACGGAGGAGTGCCAGAGCTTCATTCGTGACTACATCTCCATTCTTAGGGCTGAGACATGCTGTGTCATCAAGTTCCATCCACTTATCAATATTTCTTGCTTCTTGCTCCAAACACTATTTAAACACTCTCTGTTGCACACAGAGAGAACAGGTCCTACTATCCCTGACCTGTAGAATGTCCCTTTCCCATTATCTTACTGGCCAGTTCTTACTTGTCTTTCAAAACCCAGACCGCATGTTAGCTCTTGTCTTGCTCTATACTCTTAGTACTCTCTGTGAGCATTTCTTCCACAGACCACCAGTCCTGCTTTGAGGAAGTCTGTGCACCCTTTCCTTTTACACGCTTAACGTTTATGAGTAGAGAAGGTCTACAGAGGGTGTTTTGGCTCAAGGATACAAAGTTCAGTGCAGACAAGGGCCTCCCGTCCTCTTGTGCTCCTGAACAAATAAGTAGTTTGAGGACGGAGTCCTGATTAGTTAGCTCATCTTTGTATCTCCTGACTTGTATTTCACATAACTAGAACATGCATGTGGTGCAAGCCATGTATTTTAAATGAATGAACCATCTTTAGATGCATTCTTGTGATGCCAACTTATCTAAAAATCTTATTTGCCCGAGTTGGACAGAGCCAGATACAGAGCATGGAGAAGAATGGGGAATTATGAGACTTTCTCCCCTGTTGAATGGGATCCCTTCCTATTTTAAAAGCTCCTAGGGAATCCGCAGGTTATTTGTGTAGAGTCAAGATGCATTTAATTTTTATCGGGGTTATGGACTTATAACATGGAGACTGACCCATCTCTTCTGGGACTGTGAGTTTTTGCACTGTGCACTCCAATTTCCCAGCTTAGGGTGCACACACTAGTGCTTTCTAAGTGTTTATAGAATGTGTGACCCAAAAGCTGTCTCTGCATCACTCAGGGAAGTCCTCTCACACCGTGTCTTTCAACATATTTTGGTCTAGGAGAAGTTATTTGTTCAAGTGTCACTTTCCTGCCTTCAACCTGCCCTCTAGAAAAGAATCCATCTGGTTTCTATGTGGACACTTTAGTTAAACGGAACAAGATGGTTTCCATTGTTGGAAATGGCCACCTGTGTTGGCCGTGAGTAATGTTTAGGGTTAGGGAGGAATGCTTGTCCTTTCGGGGCTCTGTATGCGGTACAGATAATGTCAGGGAAAGAAATGAAAGAGTGAATGGGAGATGGGGGTGCGGGGAACTAACCTACCTAAAGAAAACGATTATGAGAAAGGAGTTCTCCAAGGGAAATATAAATCGGTGGCATTCATCATTTTAAAAAGTAGCATCAATCTTCCCCAGTCTCATTTCATTTCCATTGTGTGTGTGAGGGAAGGCACAAGCGAGAGGGACAATGGAGAACAACTTCTCAAAGCTGCTTCATACGTGATCAGTGCATAAGAAAGGTCTTTAATTTCAGCCTTGTGGATGAGGGAAGAAAATCTCTCAATTCTGAACCATTTGCTCGGGAATGGATAAAATTCTCCTGACTCTTCCCCCTGCTTTATAATATCGAGGGAGTAGGAGACAGTTTTCAGAACCCACAGCGAATGGGCTGAAGAGCAGGCAAGGCGGGGCCGCGGGTGAGGGGCTGTGCTTATGGCTTCAGCTCTTAGAGAACTCATCTTCCCCTGGCAGAATTGATTTCCAGCCCAGTCTGCTTCCTCTCTGGGTCACAGCCTTGAAGCCTGTCCAAATCTGGATGTTTTACTTCTCGTTCTACACATTTTCCTAAGTCACATGGGCCCCTACCTGTGTAGCCCTCCTCTTCTAATGCAAGGCAGTGTGAAAGGTCACACACAAATGGAACTTTGTAAATCTAATCATCTCTCACATATACTGCGGAGCTTTCTATTTAACAGAAGCCGGCCGAGGCGGGGACACAATGAAACCGATTCTGGCAATCTCCCTTACATTCTAGTTTGTCTCCTCTGAAAGGTAATTTTTCTTTTAATCACCAATTTCCTTAAAGCTGACTTTTCTAAACAAAGTCTAGGTGCCTGCAGTTTGCCAGACAGCAGCACCCTCTGTCAGAATGCTCCTCCCTCATCCCCCTCAGATCGGGAAGCACCTGGGAAGGAAAGTCCCCTGCCTGTTATCTAACTCCTTGAACCTATATCAGGCACAACTAGTCGGCTTGTAGAGCTAAGAGGGAGGCAGAGCAGGCAGCATTGAGCTATGGGATTAATTCCTGGCCAAATTCCACACCCAGTTCTCCTGGAACCTAAAAGTCTCTCTGTGTTACCCTGTCCCCACCGCCATAGGATTCATCCTATAGCATACTGCTTCTTGGCAGTGATTTAGCACCGGCCAGCTTGTGTGTCTGTGTGTCGGGAGCATGGTCATTGCTGTGGATGGATGGAGATGCTGTGGTTCTGGCTCTCGCACAGCTCCTCCGAATGAACTCTTCCTTATAGAAAGCACTGGATCTGTCACCATTGGGAGAAGGACTTAGGAGACTGAGTAACATGGTGGAAAGACTGGCTTGAGGTCTAATTAGCTGATGGACTGAGCTTCTCTTCCCTAGCTGTAAAATAGACATATTAAGAATGACCTCAGAAAGCTGTGAGTATTAGAGAAGATGTATACACAGTATGATAGATACCAAATAAATAGAAATTATAGGTGTTATTCATTATAGTAGCCATGCAATTGTTTTCATCTCCACTATTATCCCTATTTTCCCTGCCCAACTTTTTCTGTTTGTGTGTGTGTATTTATCTAAAAATATTCTCTCTCTCTCTCTCTCTCTCTCTCTCTCTCTCTCTCTCTCTCTCTCTCTCTCTCTGTGTGTGTGTGTGTGTGTGTCTATCTGTCTGTATCACTCTGTCTCTCTCCACCACCCCATCCCAATACACAATTCAGGGCTAAACTAGTTCTTGGAGCATGCCATATATAGACTCTGTTTGAGACGACACTATCCTGAGCCCAAGGATATTGACATCTAACACAGGCAGAACTGAATGGGGAATCATGGGGGACCCTGGTAGATGCTCTGTCTCCTTTCTAGAATATGACTCTCCGCCCCTGGTTGTGGCCACATGAGAGACATTTATTCCCAGGGAGCCTGCTTAGGACAGGGTGCTGCAGTTCTTAGCCTCCCTAAAGGATTTTACTCTTCTTAAACCTCAGGAGCAGTTTACCTTTCAGGGCTCTGAGAAAATGTCTAAACCAGCTCCTCTCCAGGGGCAGCACAACTAAGATTTCCAAAGACATTCTCTTATTTTTCTATGATAGTTTGATATATTTTTTTCCACTTTAAAAAATCCCATAGTTGCTCAGCACAGCTAGGACAGCATGAATGGGCACGAGCAAGGCTTTGATCTCATTTATGTGTGTGTGTGTGTGTGTGTGTGTGTGTGATTTCTCAGGAACAAATGGGCGTTTGTTGGGAGACAGGTTGACATCAGGCTTGCTTTGGGATGCTCTGTGGTGAGTTGGGAGCCAGCTGCAGCTATGTTCTCTTTTCTTAGCCCTATAGTAAAACTGTGACTTGACACATAATTGAACATTGTTATGCAGGCCCTTTCAATATTCCAGTCATTGAAGAGAGAGAGAAAATTGTGTTCCATCCAGAAGAATAGCATCCAAACGAATGTCAGGTGACAATTTAGCAGAGTCGTGACTGATGTAATCCATCACAAAGGAGAGAAGAACTATTGATTATGATGCCCATAAAAGAAAAGCCCATCCTCCAGAAGAATGGCAGGAAAAAATAGGGAGCCTGCAGTGGAGCTGGCTGCCTTTCAGTCACTGCTCTTGAGTGATAGGCAATGCCCGGCTCTGGCTCTGATTTCTTTGAATCAACCTGAAAATGGAGTCCAGTACCTTGACCATCAAAAGCAGAAGTGATGTTATAGACCACCATCTTGAGTAATGTTAATGAATGACAGAGTGGTTCATCTGAAACTGTGGTTGGAAGGCGGAGGGTAGAATGAGGACCAGGGGAGAGAAACTCTCTTGTCTGTGGCATTGAAAGGGGGAGGTAATGGACAAGGTGTACAGGGGCTGACTCTGGGGGCTCATCACATTGGAGCTTTTCAATTCAGTGGGGTCACCAGTTCAGTTCTAACCCAAACAGCTAGAAACGCCCCCCTACCTGATGACTGATGGGAAATTAGTTCCTGCCTATCAGTCGGCTCTTTGACAATAGTTGTGGTAATGAGATGTGTCTCCCTTCCTAGAAGATGGCCATATATTAGGAATGGAGACAGGTGTGAAGCATGATTAATAAAAACTCAGAGAGAGAAAATGGGGATTCAACCGGAAGATCTGAAAAACAAAGCAGCCAGCCCCTGGCTCTTACTGTGGCCTCAGTCTGAAATGGTGATCTTGTCTCCAGGAATCTCAGAATGAGACGGAGAGCTGTTTCCTTCCATTTTACAATCCTCTCTAGGACTGAGATTAAAGGCTGCACCACCCAGTTTCTATGGCAAACTAGTGTGGCTACTGGGATTAAAGGTGTGGGTTATTGTGGCCTGGTCTGTAAGGCTGGCTAGAGTAGCTGTCTTACTCTCTGAACTTCAGGGAAGCTTTATTTATTAAATAAAGATGAAATGCCACTACACAGGTGCATATGTTAAAGAGGATTCTGCTGGAATTGGGGTGGGACAATATGTCGTAAAAGACATACAGAGAGAAGGTATGGGGGTCATGGGAACCATGAGGGTCAAAAGAAGGGAACAGAGAAGAAAAGCTCTATTCCTTCAGTGCCTGGGAATCCCTGCCAGGGTTCCAGGGATCCTGGTGTTATCCAGGAGGCAGACAAGCTTTTAGGAACCTTGGAGATGAAGTTGGGCTGAGTTTCATGAAGAAACTTCTCCCTGATTCTTGAGGGCATAGTGCCCCTTTCTCTGATCCTTTTACAGCTCTCTGACTTGAGGCTTTGTCTAATCTCGGAACAAGGCGAGCTAGCTTGTGAGCTGACTTCCAAATTATGTTTGAAGCTTTAGCTCTCCATGTTTTAGGCTATAGTGTAACCTAAAACCCCTGAAAGGTTGATGTTGCACTTAGAATTCAATGACTTTTTTTCCCTACTGTGGCCACTCATCCTCTGAGGCAAAGATACAGAGGAGGATGTTGTCTGTAAGGTAAGAGGGAAGCTACAGGAGATGCAGCACATCTACTAACATCTGTCACCCCTACCATACTTCTGACTTACTTTGTTTTTGACATTGGCTCTTAGTTGAGCCTTAGAAGCCTCTAACCAGGTCATCTGGTCATCCAGCCATAGACCCAAGGCTTCTTGGTAAGAAGAAGACTCACTGGAGGCAATTTCAAGGAACCAAACTCCCTACGGATATATAGTCTGTGTAGTAGCATGGGAATAAGAACAAGAAACAGGAAAGAGCTCATGAAAAATGTGGCTAGAAAAATTTTCTTCCTTTGGTCCCTCCAGTTACATCATTTGAAGAACAGGAGACATGAGAGTGTTGGACTTAATGATGATCTGAGATTTTTATGATTCACAATCTTTGGGTTGTCAGTTGGGGGAATGAGAGTGAAAAGAGACTCAGTGTAGCTCATCATCCATTGTAGTAGATATGCAGCACCTTTCTATGTAGATGATATAACTTAATGTGCTTTGCATAGTGTAATGATCAGCTATTGCTCTTCAGATTGTCTACTTTTAATCCAGTGTGTCTAGAGGGTCAGTCAGATGATTGCCGGCGTGGCTTTCCTCCCCAGTGGTGGGAGCCTTGCATCTGACATGAAAGAGTCTGCAGACAGGAAGCCAGCTGAAGCTATGAAGAGAGTGGCTTCTATTTGTCTCAGGAATATACCCTCTGTACAGAAGTTTAGAAGTTGAGGTGCAGGGCATAGAGGGGATAATACTGGTAAGGAAGAGGATGGGATGGAAAATGAACCAATGTCTGCTGCTGCTGCCCTGCCAGATGCTACAAGTCGCTCAGACTCAGAGTAAGTGAGTGTGTTTTAGTGTGTGTGATCTCTACACCCACTTTCTGAAATCCTTGGGATGAGTAGCTGAACCATCATTGGCCCTTCATCTCTAGTTGCTGAGGGTATACAAGAAAGGCTTGCTCTAAGGATGAGTGAGAGGTAAGAGCGAAGCTCTGGGTAGTTGCTTCTTCTTTGATTAGGATATTTTGTTCCCTGAGAACATTTTAGGTCAGTTCCTACATAGTGTCTTCTTCAAGCTACACCTAAGCAACCAGAAAGTTATCTAAGAATGTTTCACTGAGTAAGGGAGGAGCAGATCTTAAAATTGAGAACTCAGACATCCATATGATGAAAGAATCAGAGCTCAGTCAACTGAGAGGATGCTGGATGTATTTGGAGACACATTGCCCACATCACCTTTAACTAACATGGACACTTAACTATGGCATCTGCTACCTAGCACCCCCTGTACCATCTGTTCAGTGGAGGGCGCTGCTCAGATCTCCCTCCCTCAGGAATTTAGAGATTGCCTTTCCTGACCTAGCTTCGTTTTGCACGTTCCTGAGTTCATCTGGCCCTGTCAGGTTGCAGTTAGGCCTGATCAATAGTCTTTTTAAAGAAGCTTTGCCCTTTGAACAGCAGCCCTAAGCATTTTGCATTGCTTGCCTGCTTGAAAAGTTCAGTTTTGTTCTATGTTCGGTTCTAAAAATACCTCAGTGAGTGGGAAGCCATTGTAGTCTGAAGCCGTTCTTCCAGGTGAGGGTCCCTGGCTTGACAGTAAGCTCTTTGGGGTGAATTCTTTAACACCATCACACTTTCAGGAAATGGACTAAGTTGAGGGTAGGGGGGAAATGAGCATTCTGTCTCCACAGAAGACAGGAAGCATTGGCACATGAGGCAGCAACCAAGATCCTGAGTGCTGCTGAATGCTCAAGTTGAAATGGCCTTGACATGTTTTAAATTTTTTTTTTGTCTTTTCGAGACAAGTATGGGTAGACAGTATTGACTGTGAGTCAATTGATAATCATCGGTCTGTGTTTTTGAGGGTGCACAAAGTCGATATCCATTGTCTTCAGGGCCGTGGTACTTGATCCACAGTTGCTGTTGCTTATGTGGTTGTCAGCCTTCCTACGATCAAAGCCCCTATAAACTCAAGATGTCCCTTACATAGAATTGTCCCAAAGTGCCTAGCAATGGTCTATTCTGCTTCAGGATGTCCTTAGAGAGCGAGCACACAATGAGATACAGGCTGTTCAAGCACGAAGCTTTTTACACTCTGTTTATCTGATTCTTCTGTCTAATTAAAGCTACTTTCTACACTTGATTGGTTTTTAAAGCCTAATATTTGGCAATTAAACCTTCTTTATTCTAACAATCAGGTAGCACTTTCCTGAATGCTTTAGTACATGGTATGTTACCCACAGAACCAAAAAACAAGCTTCCTTAGGGAGCCGCTTCTCTGTGACTGGGATGTCTCAGAATCATCACCCAGCCTAGAAGTGGGCACCTGTCATGTCAAAGCAGGGGAAATCTTTGTCCTCAGAACTATTCTCCATACTCTCTCTTACCAACTGTTTATTCTTTGACCAGTTGCTAGGTACCTTGGTCCTTCTGTTCCTAGACTCTGGAGTCAACAGCCCAGATGCCAGATGATCAACTCCTACTGGCCATCTTTTTTTTTTTTTTCACTTTCCCAAGAAAAGGTGGTTAAGTTCTTTTAATTGCCTTAAAATAGGAGTATGCTGAACACATGGTGGCCACTTTTTCTAAGACAGGATCAGCATGCTTACCTCTTATTATCTGTTCCTGCTTCAACATACCTATGCACACATGTGCTCATGAGCGTGCAGGCACGTGAGTCTTAGCATCTCAGGAAACACACGGTACCACCGCACTCTGCTGTCCTGTCCAATCTGCAGTAAGAAAGCCTCCACCTCCAATGCTAGCATCTGGGCTGAAGTTTACTCCATGCCAACCGGCCCTTCCCAAGAGCCCAGTCTAGCCACACGGGCCACTCTTCTTTTCTTTGTGGGTGTTTTTAGTCTGTTATCCTCACGCATGAGTCCAGAGTGTTGCTTGAGGGAGACCAAATCAGTGCCACCAACCACATCTGATTCACCCTGAGGTGACTAGCTCTGCCACCTGCCACCAAGAATTGCGGCACACGTCCTAATGTGTTTGCTTTTTTATTTCCTGTGCCAAGAATGCAAATTCTTTAAGGGGTTTCTTCTAGACTTTAACTCCTTTTCTGAAGATATCCTCCCGAAGATGACCGAAACTGTTGAAGATCTGCTACAGTCATCATGATAGGTTTATAAGCCTCTTTGGTGATACCTCTTTCTGGGTCCTCCTGACACTTGGAGTATTTTTACACCAGTGTTTCACCAGGTGGAAGACTGAGTTGGTGGGTGGCGATGGTATAGAAGGCAATGAGCCTCTAGGAATGATCTCGGAGGTGACTGTTCTGAAAACTTCTGGCCAAGCTGTTTCTAAGATGGGTGAGCTCATAGGGGTGGGATGTTGGCTGAATAGATGTCTGCTCTCTCCCTAGTCACAGTATGGCTCAAGGGTCAGAGACCAGCATCATTCAGGAACTCATCTCGGATCCTAGCCTCTTCAAATGCTGGGTTAGAATCTACATTTTAACCATATCCCATTTGATCTATAGATGTGTTAAAGAAAAGACAGGCCATAAGACTGATCTTTTGGTTATTATTCCTTGTGTTTCTGTTGTTGTGGCAAGATACCATGACCAAGACAACTTACAAAACAAAGTGTTTAATGGGGCTTATGGTTTCTCGGCTTACAGTTCATTATGGCCGAGCAAAGGCATGGTGTAGGAACAGCTGAGTGCTCACATCTTGATCCATAATCAGGATGCTGAAAGAGCTAACTATAAATGAAGCAGACCTTTTGAAACCTCAAATCCCACCCCCAATGACACACCCTCCTCTAACAAGGCCACGCCTCCTAATTCTTCCCAGAGAGCTCCACCACTGGGGACTAGCTGTTCAAACATATGAGCCTTGGGGGCCATTCTCATTCAAATCACCACATATAGGGAACTGCGAGAATGACTACCTAGGGGAGGACATGGGTGCCTGGCTGGAGTCTTTGGATAGTGGAAAGACTGAAATACCCAATAAGTGGAAAAACAATAGCCAGTGAGCAAGAGAGGGTACAGAGAGGAGGTCTCAAGTGGACAAAGATTCTACCTGCCTTGACATGCACTGATTTTCCACACCACTGAACTCTGACCCTGAAGTCTTGTGAGCTGCCCACCGCTAGGCTGGATGATGATTCTGGTCACTAAGAAGTTAATTCTACGGCCATTTCTATATGCTTGGCATAATTAAACATTTAAAACAGTAAACTATAAAACCAAGTATAAAAGTCTATTGACATTTGAATTCTCCCCTGATGAGTACTTTGACCTTGTTATGCTACAGCAAATACAAGTGTTGAATGGGAGAGTACCTCGCTGGGGCTTTCCTTGGACATTAAGGAGACACATTTTTGAGAGCAGATAAAGGTAACCAAGGTTCCCTCCCTCTTGCAAAGGTACCATGGCCATCTCCTACTTTCAAGCAAGTTATAGGCAGATTGGGACCAGAACCCTCTCTTTTTGGACCCTATGCAAGAAATACTACTCATATCAGTGCAGTCTCTTCCTCTGTGTAGCTTATGCTCATGAAGATAGCCCTTGCTTTCAGATCTTGACCTAAGCAAAGGCCCCATTTTTAAAAAATAATATTTTAAGTTAGGTTTTGAAAATTTTGTTCATGTATGCAATGTATCTTGAGCATGTCTGCCCCCCAAAATTCTCTCCAAGATCTCCCAACACATCCCCTTCCAAATTCATGTTCTCTTGTTAAAATTTAAATTATTACCATCATTTAAAACCCACTGAGTCTAATTAGCTCTGTGCATATGCTTTTGGGGTACAGGGACATTCAGTGGGATGTGGGCAACCTACAAAGGAGAACCCCACCTAAGAAAAGCGACTCTCCCTCATCAACTTCCAAAATTTCCAGGGCTGGAATCTTGATAACCCCTCATTATTTTTTTGTTTGTTTGTTTTGTTTTGTGACAGGCTCTCACTATGTAACTCTGGCTGCCCTAGAACTCCTGTGTAGACCAGGCGGGCCTTGAACTCACAGACATCCACCTGCCTATGCCTCCCAAGTGCTGCACCACTACACCTAGCTTCATAATGGAACTTTTAATGGCTTGGCCTGGCAAACGCACGAGTGCAGTAGCCATGCCATGTCCAGTAGATAGCACCACACGGCATGTCTTCCCATCTTCTAACTCAGTGGTTCTCAACCTTTGAGTTGTAAGCAAGGTTGAATGATCCTTTCACAGGGGTCACATACAAAATATCCTGCATATCAGATATTTACATTACAGCTCATAACAGTAGCAAATTATAATTATGAAGAGCAAGGAAATAATTTTATGGTTGGGGACACCACAAAAGGAACTGTACTAAAGGGTAACAGCATTGGGAAGGTTGAGAACCACCGCTCCAGCCCTTGCATCCTTTCTTTCCTGTTTTTCACAATGTTTCCTGAGCTTTGGGGGAGAAGGTTGATAGAGATGTCCTGTTTAGGTTGAGCTCTCTCCGTTCTGATCACTTGGGACAGTTATGAGTCTGTGTGAATCAATATCTATTGCAGTAGGAAGTATCCCTGACCACGGTCGGAGGCAGCACAAATCTATGCTATAGATATTTAGAAGGCAGTTTGACAACATGGCTATTTAGCAAACAAAAACTGTAGGTTCCCCCTAGGACCTTCTTTGAGTCTGACTATAGTTTCGTCTCTAGGAACTGGTGACAAACAGACCTGACTCCAGTTTAATGAAGTCAGCCTGCTTGTTAAAGAGTCAGAGAGGCCAACTGGCTCCCTGGCATCATCCAGAAGGTCAGAGTGACTACGACAGGAAAGGAGAAATAATCTTCCCATAGGCCATTCTCAACCTGCCACCTCCTGCTGTTTCCTGTGTAGCAGTAGGTCAGGATGGGGAATGTAAGAAATGAGCAAAGGGTTTAAGAAGCATAGCTGGTTTTGACTTTCAAATCAATTTTTAATGAACATCTTTCTCATCCATGTTTAAAGAACTGGCTTAGTCATAACCAAGTGTGGCTGGCAGTGAGCCCTCTTTCCAGAAGCAGCCTCTCTTAAAATTCTATTGCCTTTTAAAAGCTTAGGTCCAGCTTTATCCAGTTAGAGCTGTCGTGTTCTTTGGGGAGTGTCTTAACGGTGCAAGTGATCGACACATATCAGGTTCAATGAAAGACTTCCAATACCATCAATACTGTGATGACTTCTATGAAAGCAGAAAATAGAGAATGTCCCTTCAGCACCGCCTCGCCAGTCTAGGTGACCTGAGAGTCCCCTGAGTGCCACAGATGAGTTTCAAGATGACCAAGAATTTGTAACCTCCTATGACTTCAAGGCCCTGCCCCCTTTTGGCTGCAATTTCTTATGGTTCTCTTAAATTTCTTTTATTTGTGTATTTTTCTTTTCTTTTCTGTGTGTCTCTGCATGTATGTTTGTGCCAGTATATTGTGTATGCATGCAGGTGTATGCGAATGTGTATGTGTGCACATGTGTAAGCCAGAAATCAACCTCGAGTGTCATTCTTCGGGCTCTATCTGCCTTGGTATTTTTGATACACAGTATTTATATCAACGGCTCTCAATCTTCCTAATGCTGTGGCCCTTTAATACAGTTCCTCATGTGGTGACCCCAACCATAAAGTTATTTCATTGCTACACTATAATTTGCCACTGTTATGAGTTTTAATGTAAATATCTGATATGCAGGATATCTGACATGTGACCTCCAAAGGAGTCATGACCCACAGGGTGAGAACTGAAGATTTGTATTTTTATGTGGGTGTTTTGCCTGCTTGTATGTTCATGAACCATGTAGTGTACTTCATGCCTACAGAGGACAGAAGAGGGTACCAGATTATCTAAAGACGATTGTTAGGTACCATGTGAGTTCTGGGAAAAGAGCCCAGGTCTTCTGTGTGAGTGGCCTTAATTGCAGAACCATCCCTGTACTTCTCTCTCACACCTTGTTATTTTATACAAGCTTTCACATGGGTATAGGTCTTGCCCAAGAGGCTAGGCTAGTTAGATCCCTGTGTCTGTTTCCCCAGCACTGAGAGGAACTCACTGCTGGGCTTGACTTTTATACACGGGTCCCAGGAGTTGAACTCAGGTCCTCATGCTTGTGTAGCAAGCACTTTGCCAACCGAACTATCTCTCCAGCTGTCTCATTAAAAAGGCGGACTACAACATTTGCTGCTTTTAATATGCGTTAAGTGGTTCCTGCCCACCCTCAGTCTCCCTACGAAGCAAGCACTTAACTCAACTTGCAGTATGCTTGCTATGGGCTCTGAAGAGCTGCTATTACTGTCAGATCTTACAGATTAAGGAACCTTCCCCAGCTGGTTAGTGGAGAATCAGAAAACCAAACCAGCAATTAAGAATGGTTTTGAAGGGGAACAGTTTTCTGTCTTTGAGGAGAAAGACTGAGATGTGGCATCTCAGTCTTGCGTGACATGGAGTCGCTTAGCATGTGGTTCTTCTCCTGGTGGTGCGGCTCTCTCCAATGCTTTTGCTCAGCAAACTTGTTTTCCTTCAGGCCAAGTGTTTAGGTCAGGGGTTCAGTTAACTGTTACCAAGTCTTGCAAGTTTGTTAGTGATTTACCGCATGGTTTACTAAGAGTTGATAAAGCCTTGTAACTACAAAGAATTTCCGTTCTTATAGAGGACCCAAATTCAGGTTCTAGCACCTACATTGGGCACCTCACAACTGCCTGTCATTGCAGCTCCAGGGCACCCAACAGTTTCCCAAGGACCCTTCACTGAAGAGAAGGTTGGGTGCCTTCACTCCTGTGCCTACCCTCACACATTCTCATAATTTAAAAATAATAAAAACTAACAAAGGAGACGATTCCTAAATCAACAAAGTCCTGTGAGTTGGGAGTTTAAAAGTCTTCTTATCCAAATTCCCGTCTAACTAGGCTTTCCTTTTATAACCGTCCACAGAACACCAGTTCTCTTGGTGTATCCTCTTATCAGCCAAGCTCGTCCTGCCTACTTCCAATGATGAAATCAGAAAGGTTAAAACCAGCAACAGAAAAACAGAAGGGGCCGTCAGAGCAAGGGAAGAGGATTGGGGAAGGAGGCGAGAAGGACAATATGGCCAGAATGGGTTTTGTTCATGTGTGAAATGGTCACAGTGAAGCACATTATACTGTATAACCAATGTTTCCTTAAATCTTTTTTCATTTCTGCTTTCTTCCAAATCTGGTTTTCTTGTCTCCATCTTTTCTCTTTTTAGAATCTATTTGTCTGGTAGACAGGAGTTCTCAGGTTAATTACATCTAGAAATCTTTATTTCCCGGTTATGAAATGATTAACTATATCATTCTAAATCAAATCATCCCCAAACTAGAATTTCACACTCACCTTTTCAACACATCTTTTGGTGAAGTTTGTTTCGGTTACTAGTTTTTCTAGGGAGTACAGTTATGTCATCCATTCCCAGAAGAGACCATATGCACATAACAGACCTCATTTAATTATGGGCTTCAGTTTCCATCCTTGTCCGGTTCATGCAGCAGCGTCTTCTGCATTCTCTTGGAAGGAATTTCTCAGAGTCATGGCATATTCTATTTTTACATCTTAGACCCACTCCGGAGTCCATATGTCAGTACTTTGCAGGAAGAGTGCTAGGCTAGAAGCCGAAACAACTGAGGGCTTCCAGGCTTTGGTTCTGCCCTGGGACCTTGGTCAGACATTAACCTTTGGGAATCCTGGTTTCAGCCCCAGGAAATTGGGCATCCTTCCATCTCTGCCCTTGGCTCAAACAGACACCATGTGGCAGAAAATTTAGTGCACAGTGAGATAGTATAAGGATATACATATTGCTAGAATGGTTATCAAACCTCAGACCTCCAAAACCTCTACCACATGGTTGATTTTTGTTTATCTCCCCATACAGATGGTCTGGGAGGAGTTGAAATAAAGTTGCCTCAGAGCCGAGCATTCCTGTCAGTCAGAAATGTGTCAGTCAGAGGGTTTCAAAGCAACAGGGGGTGGAGAGTGAGCTGACAGTCATTTATACATGTTTAATGAACATTAATGAAGCATCCTGTTTGTAAATAGCACCAAAGATAGTACAATGTAAATCTTCCTGCTATTTCTGGTTGCAGTTGGCAGCATCCAGAGGTGAACTGTTCAGCCGCCACTGTTCCCTGCCTCCAGTGGCTCTGAGCACTGACAGATGTCTTATTTTGATCTTTCAAACATGATATTCTCACTTGGAATAGCTCTTGATTGTATATTATCCAATCAAGTTATACTCTCAAGGTGTGTGTGTGTGTGTTATGGATGTATGTCCACATGTGCAGGCGTGCTTGCTAGCAAGTGTACACGAGGAGGCCAGAGATTGATGTTGCATGTCTATCACTCTTTATCTTATTTATTGAAATAAAGTCTCTCACTGAGCTGGGAGCTCACTGATTTGGCTAAACTGGCTGGCTAGCCAGCTTGCCTCTGTGGTATGTGCTGTGGGATAATGATCTTGTACAATGTAAATATTTGTCACTTGTATTGGTTTAATAAAATGCTGATTGGCCAGTAGCCAGGCAGAAAGTAAAAGTGGGGTGACAAGACTAGGAGAATTCTGAGAGGAGGAAAGGCAGAGACACAGTTTCCAGCCAGATGCAGAGGAAACGAGATGAGAATGCCTTACTGAGAAAACATACCAAGCCATGTAGCTAAACATAGATAAGGATTATGGGTTAATTTAAGTTGTAAGAGCTAGTTAGTAATAAGCCTGAGCAATAGGCCTACAGTTTACAACTAATATAAGCCTCTGTGTGTTTATTTGGGACTAAACAGTTGCAGGACCAGGTGGGACAGAAACTTCTGTCTACAAATGGCACCAAATGTGGGGCAACTACATTCACATAAACCCAAGAGAGCTTGGGAAGAGATTCTAGACACAAAAGAACAAGAGTCAAGCATGGCTTCTTGATAGCAGGATTTTCTCTGGTGGGCTCTGTTTGCTAGAGGCAAGAAGAGGCACAACTCCTTTAAGAGAGGGTCCCTGACTTAGTGACAGTGGTAAAAATTGTTCGACTCTTTTAAGAGGCCCTGCTACTAAACAGTTAAATGGTGTTTATGAGTAGTTAGTGGCATGCTTCTTGGTGGTTGCATGGACTTAGAAACTCTGCAGAGTTGTGGCAATAAATGTTGCTCCCACCAATACCATGAAGCTAGACTCTCAGAAAGCCAAGTAATAGGGCACAGCCAGCCACCAAAGCCATTCCATTTAGCAGACTAAAGACTCAAGTGATCATAAAAAGACGAAGATATACAGTAAAGACAGATTCAGACAAAAAAACCTCTAAATGGTTTAGAGTATATTTAAAAGTATATGTAGGCTCAGAAGAGAAAAGAAAAAGAATAGAAACAGTCCTTAACAAAGAAATAGAGTAATTTTTTAAAAAGCCACATAAAGGTGGAAAATACACAGAGAGTCTGGATACTAAATGTTATTGTGTTGTCTTTGAATTGTTTGGTTGCTGAGGAAGGAGCAACAGTTGCTAAAAGACATTTGATTATAAATGCTTTGGATTAAATGAACCTATATCTTTTAAAATATCTTGACTTCAAAATTTAAGTCAAAAGATATGTTACTTTGAGAAAGAGATTCTGTTTCTATTTCCACAGGAAATGAGAGGCTATGGATTCATTCTGGGTTAAGAAAAATTAGGTTTGATCGAGGAAGATCCTCTAAAAATCTCTGATAGGGCCAGATGACTCAGATGATCCATGATCACTGAGCACCTCTGTTGCAATTTCCTCTGAGTTCTACATCCAGAACTGCTTCAAGACTGCTGGCTGATATGATCCAGTCTCAGCATATTCCAGTCAAGATTTCACTATAATCTTAACTTTTCTCAGGGTCCCTGAAAAATTACCAGTGCTCCCAATCAGCAGAAAGTGGCCTAGAAAACTATGCCCACATTCTCAAAAAATGGATTATGGATGTTTGTCTTCGTTTAGAGTTTAGATTCTCTGGTTTTGAGGAGGAAAAAGGGGGGAAATGCTGTGGAATAATGCTCTTGTACACTGTAAAGATTTTTCACTCATATTGCTTTAATAAATGCTGATTGGCCAGTAGCCAGGCAGGAAATATAGGTGGGAGTGACCAGACTAGGAGAATTCTGGGAAGAGGAAAGGCAGAGACACCAGTTGCAAGCCAGGTGCAGAAGAAGCAAGATGAGAATGCCTTACTGAGAAAAGGTACCAAGCCTTGTGGCTAAACATAGATAAGAATTATGGGTTGATTTAAGTTGTAAGAGCTAGTTAGTAATAAGCCTGAGCAATAGGACAAACAGTTTATAATTAATATAAGCCTCTGTGTGTTTATTTGAGACTGAATGACTGTGGGACCAGGTTTGAAAGAAACTTATGTCCACAGGTATGTCTCTCTTTACCCCCAAGGGCAAGGGTTATGATTGCAGGCACACCAGTGCACCTGGCTGTCCCATGGGTGCTGGGGATCTGAACTCAGCCCTCATGGTTATCCAGCAAGAGCTTTATTCACTGAGCTATCTCCCCAGTTTCACCCTCACGTTTCTATAAAGCTGGTTCCCGCTCAGTTCTAAGATAAGTAAGTCTGCTAAGTTCAAATAGCCCTCATGTGAAAGATGGTGCCAGAGGTCCACCCCTTCTCTGTGCTCCTTTCATGATTCTAAATCAATCTCCTCTCTCATTTCCATGATGTTTCTCGAAATGAACAGAATTTCATGAGAAAATCCATCTAAAAATGCTGATTGTGCTTACTGCAATAATAAAAAAAAAAGAATCCTGGCTGTCGTTTCTATCATCCGTCTCAGTGGATGGATGCGTCCCCTGTATTTCTCTGAAAAGCAGTGAGTTTCTGAGTTACTAATTCCTAATTTTATAGTAAAGAAGGCTGTCATGATGGGAGTTCATGAATAAGTGTTGTCCTCTGTGCTCACCAGTCCACTTGCCTCTAAGGGAAACTAATCAAAGATGCTAAATGTGATGTCAGAACTAAGGTTGTCCTGAATGGGAAAGACTTTCTAGCAGAGAATAAAGAGGGGTGCATAGGAGTCACACCCCAGAACATGGGCCCCTGGGATGTTGTTTTGGCCAATTTTGCTTGTAGTTGATATTTTTCATTCCTCTCTCTGAGAAATAGCTCTAAGCACCTTGCTGTGTTGATAAATATCTAGCCTTGGTCTCTGAAAAGAAAAATGTAGCTATGTATTTACCACACATTATAAAAGACATACGCTATGCCATTCATAAGACTGCAAAATACTCCTGCCTTGAAATTTTGAATTGGTTTTTACGGAATGCTCTTGTTGATTCTTACCAACTTTTATTTTTATTCATTGCTAACATGTGGTTATAATTAGCAAATGAGTCTAGAACTAACATCAGGGTTGGCTGATATTTTTGTTTATATTCACAAGCAAGACAAAAAGTGAAACGGCACAGATATATGCAGGAACTCCAGTGCACCACGAGCCCCGGTTCCCTGGAGGTCTGAGAAAGCCATTTTTCCCTTGAATCTTACAAGCCCTCCCCTTGTATGTACCCAGCCCTCTGCCTTAGCATGAGAAGGGTGGAAAAGCATGAGTGCCCCCTGCGAGAGAAAAGGCAGAAAACTGAGATCCCTCCATTTTCACCTGGGCTATTCCATCTCAGTAGATAGCTGCCTAACTGCCCTGGCTGTCCTGGAACTCACTTTGTAGACCAAGCTGGCCTTGAATTCACAGAAATCCACCTGCCTCTGCCTCCCAAGTGCTGGGATTCAAAGGTATGTGTCACCGGTCCTGGCCCATCGTTTTAAAAGGACCATAAGTGCAAGAATTGTCACAAACACAGTAGTTTGCTGCCATTGTTCTCCATTGCCTCTTACGTTGAATATAGAGTTCACTTCTAATTCTTATACTTAACCTTGGAGGCACAGGTCTCCAGTTCTGTTGCTATCTCTTGATGTAGGGCTTTAAACACCATCCGTGACGTCTGTGGGAAGTGAAGAGTAATTTCTCTCATGCTCCACCGCCCCCAACCTCACACACTTGCTAAGCCACACATTTCTCTGTCCTCCTCTCTTTTAATAGAATTACAGTCTAATTTTGTTAAATCAATATTAAGAGCTTATCACATGTACTCACTCATAGGTGGTTTTTAAACATAAAGCAAAGAAAGCCAGCCTACAAACCACAATCCCAGAGAATTTAGACGACAATGCGGACACTGAGAGAAATTTACATAGATATAATCTACATGGGAAGTAGAAAGTATAAAAAGACAAGATCTCCTAAGCAAATTGGGAGCATGGGGACCTTGGGGGAGGATTAATGGGGGAAGGGAAGAGGCAGGGAGGGGAGCAGAGAAAAATATAGAGCTCAATAAATATCAATAAAAAAAGATAAAAAAAAGAAAAAATATTCAGGGTTTATATTATACGGCAATGCAAATGAGATTCCTGGCAAAGCCTTCACAGTTTTCCTTCCACACAAAATCTTTTATTTTCCCCAGAGATTTGGTTTGGTTTTGGTTTTGTTGTTGTTGTTTTGTTTTATATTTACCTTTAGGTTACATTACATCCTTTTATTTTAGCTTAGTTTCCTCTGAATTTATCATTTCTGCCCCAGCTCCCTGCCAGTGTTTGGGATCTTCTCTCTGTCCATCAGAGGTCTTGCTCTTTCCCTCTAGTCTTGTGTTCAAACTCTCTCCTGGGCCAGCTGCTTGCTCTAGACTGACCAGTTACACTCTGGCACCATGCTTCTCCCTTCAGCATCAGTCCATGGCTTACTTCTAGAAAGACTTCTCTCCTTGGTGTCCTTTAGACAGTGGAAAGCACATTCTCAGCTTTCCTAGAAAGGAGACAAAAGAGAAAACATTGGGTGCCACGCGTAGCGGCTCATGTCATTATTTGGTCTTCCTGATAACACCATTCGCATCTTTGAATCTAGAACTCTAGGCTGGAGGTCATTTCTTTTCAGGCTCTTGAGGGGTTTCCTCCGTGGTGTTCTGGCTTCTGGCACGGCTATTGAGAAGGTTGGTCCAGTTTCACAGTCCTTGGAATAGGGTCTGTTTGTTTATTTGCTTCTTTATTTTTTGCACTGAGGCTTGAACTCAGAGCTTGTACTCGCTAAACACACTCTACCCGAGAGTTGTACCCCAAGCCCAGAAAACTTGTCTGTGCCTTTGCTCCCTATGTTTTAAAATTTCACGACACTGTCCCTTCATTTCATTTATGTTGCTGTGCTGGATCTGCCTCCTCTGGAGAGGGATACAGGATTCACTTATTATGTAGACTGGACCAACCTTAAACTCTGAGCAATCCCTCTTCCCATCTCTCCCTCCAAAGTTCTAGGATTACAAGCCTGAGACACTAAGCCTGGGTGTATGGACTCTTGAATCTTGGGATTCCGGTCTTGTGGTTTAGAGATGTTTCTGGAGTTATTTTGCTTCTTTCTCTGTGTGTATGAGAGAGGGGGAGCGAGCGAGGGAGGGAGGGACAGAGGGAGGCTGAGTGAGGAAGGGGAGGAGGGAAAATTGAAGGGAGGGAGGAGAGGAGTGATCAGGGAGGGGAAGAGAGAGGGAGGGAGAGAGAGAGAGAGAGAGAGAGAGAGAGAGAGAGAGAGAGAGAGAGAGATGTTCAATTTCTGAAACTCCTGGTATTTTGTGCCCTGCATCCTGAATCAGCTGTGTGTTTTTCTTATCTTTTCTGGCCTGCTTTCTGTCTCTTTATCTTATACCCTCTGTTGACTTTCCCCATTTCTACTATAATATTCTTAATTTCACCAGCCCCGTTTTGCTAACTTAATGTTCTTCTTCCTATTATCCAGGTCTTGTTTTCATAAATGCAATGCATCTTCTTTTATGTCTCTCAGGATATTAAACATATTCTGAATATAAAATATTTCCCTCACATAATTCCTGTTAGGTTGCTTCTATCCTGTTGGTATGATTTGATTTTCATCCTTTCTGTTAGAGGTTTTCCTTGAATATCAGTGAACTACAGTCATTACTGTTAGTTAGATCATAAAGCTATTTGCAAGTTCTGAGTTGACCAATGGGGACTGCCATATGTGCACTTCACTGTAGGGTATGGTTGGGCTATTTTAATGGAAAGCCTTAACAGTATTATAACCCCCCCTCCACAATGGTACAAATTCCCTAAACAATTTTCCCAGCTTCCTACTCTTGGAGGTGCAGGCATGGTGGCTGCATTTCAGAAATGCTATAGGGAAGGATGCCAGGCATGCTGGCCTTTGGGATATAAATGCTCCCTCCTTCTCCCCACATGTGGTACACGCCCTCATCTTCTGACTGTGCCTGGTGTCCAGACCAAGGCATCTCTACTTCTCTTGTTCCAGCAAGAAGACAAACCTCTTTTCTCCTGACAGGGGAGAAGAGGAGGTGCTTGGAGCCAATACGTGTTGTATGAACTTGCTCAAGCCTTCTTGTCCTAGTTCGGCACAGTCAATTCCTGGTCCATGTCAAGGGATCTTGGAAAATGGGGCTGCTTCTATTGATGGGGTGTGTAGCGTTCTGAGATCAGTTAAATCAGTGGTTATTAACCTAGTCGTTCATGGCTGCTCAGTTTCCCAAGGCTGCTGCTGTCTGCTTCCTCATTCTCTTTGTCTTTGGGTGTTATCACCCCATCTCCTCCCACAGCATCTCGGTACACACTTGTTTCATGGCAGCTCTTTTATATGTAACAGTTCATTGTAAATCTGTCTGATCTCTCTCTGAAGAACGAGCTTCTCAGAAGAAAGGCTTGCATACCACAGAGTCAAGTGCCCCCAGTGTATCTCTGGGAGAGATTGCTTAAGTCTATACTCTGAAGTTAGTCTGGTGGCCTGAAGGCCCAGCTTGGCAGGAGCTTGTCTGGAGGTTTCTAGTTTGTGTCATTTCATGGGTTCATGCCCTCCGCATGCCAGGGAAAAGACTGCTAAAGGCCAGTTCAATGGCCTGGCAAGGTATGGATTTGTGCCAAGGAACATTGACTGGCTGATAGGTTTCAGATACGGAACTGTAGGGCATCTAGTGCTGCTTATTTTGTTGTTGACTGCCTTGCGTAGGGTTCCCATTTTTGTGGTAAAACATCATGACCCAAAATAACTTGGGGGCAGAAAGAGTTTATTTTGCTTACATTTCCACATCATGTAGGAAGTCCAGGCAGGAACTCAAAAGGGCTAGAACCCGGAGGGCAGGAGCTGATCCAGAGGCCATGGAGGAGTGCTGCTTACTGACTTGCTCCACATGGCTTGCTCAAACTGCTTTCTTATAGAACCCAGGCTCATCAACCCAGGGATGGTACTACCCACAATGAGTTGGATCCTCACACACCAAATCGCTAGTTATGAAAATTCCCATAGGCTTGCTTACAGCCCAATCACATGGAAGCATTTTTTCAATTGAGGTTGCCTCCTCACAGATGACTCTAGCTTGTGACAAGTTGACATAAAACTAGCCAGCACATTGGCC
Organism: Ondatra zibethicus; assembly: GCA_004026605.1. NCBI lineage: Eukaryota > Metazoa > Chordata > Mammalia > Rodentia > Cricetidae > Ondatra > Ondatra zibethicus. Next base: position 22,258 of record PVIU01001880.1, on the reverse strand, counting down.
TTTTTCTTCTCTTTTTCTTTTTGAGACAGGATCATGTGATCTTGACCTCTTAATTGTCAAGCCCGCACTTCCCAAGCGGGGGTTATGGTTGTGCACCACCATGCCCAGGTAGTTAGGACTTTTGATGCCTCAGTGGTTAAAAAGAGAAGTGATAGCTTTTATGACAAGCTTCCTTTACTCTTCTAGTATTAGCAGAATAACATGGAAGGAGAGGGAAGAAAGCCTAGAAGCATACATCCCTCCTTTCTGGAGCCTGGCTGGAGGAGGGAGGACTGGGGTGAGGACAAAGGGCAAGAGACTACAGCTTTCTTCTGTTCTGCCTTGTACTTCTTCATGTAAAATGCCATTTTCCAATCATAGAAGTTTCTTGGGAAACTGAAATATAAACAGATACATAAAGAAAGACAAAGTTGCTGATAGTCCCAACTTTAACTCGTTTGTTACTATATATTTGTATATATCCACACAGAACTAATTAATGATATTTGGATATGGTTGATCTATCCCTTCATATTCCTTAGATACTGGGTGACTTTACTGCTATTTTGTTAGGTCTTGCACATTTAAAGTTTTAATTGATATTGAAAAACATCTTTATGTATCCATTTGATTGACCTTTTATCGTATCTTTTCCATCAGCTAATTGTGTTCCTTTGTTACTTTCATTTGGAAATATCTGGCACCCAGATGTTAGTAAGTGTCTATGTAGTCAAGGTCTCCATCTTCCTCTATAACATCATCTTGCTTCATAATAAGGAAATCTGAGTGGAGAGAGAGCATGAGCACAGCTATTTCTGGAAAGGCCTCAGCTCTTCTTGAAGTTGGTCAGTGTCTAATTCTATGGCCCGCGTGCTCAGATTCTGAAGGACAGCTAGGACATCGCGTGAAGATAAGGTTCTTTAGAGCTCCCTGTCCCCTGACTCCCTTAGCTAAATGGGTACATTCTTCTCTTTGCAAACTCTCAGGAAAGATGGCTGACTTCACAGAAAGGAATGCCCGTGGTTCTGCCAAAATCTGTGGTTATCAGATTTTTAAACTATGAGAATTCTCTTCCAGCCTCTTGGAATACTCCAGCTTCATCCACTTTATTTGGAAGTCCTAGGATCGTTCCAAAACACTTGGCAAGACGAGAAATGGCGAAAAGCGCTCCAGACACCAGCTGACAACCGGACAGTAACAAGTCGTTTCTCTCCCCTTGTAGCTACTTAATGAGTAATCATCATGGCTTCCCTCAGACTGGGGCAAGAAGACGAGCCGTGTTTCTCGGAGTTATGTCCTTTCATCTTGCCTGTTTGACATCCTTGTTGACAGGACATGAGATGCGGGGCCAGATGGCACTGAACACACTCTACAGATGAACGGCAGGAGTCCAGGTGTGCTGAGGGGTGGGGAGGAGGTGGGGGAGGCTGGCCGTTCCATCACTGGAGTATACAAGAAAGAACAGTTCCAGCTGGGGTCTGTCTCTTCCTGAGAGCCGGAGTGATTGATGCTCTGAACCGCTTCTGCAATGCCTGCTGCATGAAGGGCCCAGGAAAGATGAACGCGTGCGTCCTTAATGACACCATTTTTAATTTGTTTATTAAGAGCCTGGGAAGAGAGGAAAGGTATGGTTTGTGCTGGAAAGAACACTGTGCTACAAGTCAGAGGACCTATATTCTTTTCTCTATTTAATGTTTGGATAGTTTTAAATTTTGCATGCAAAGCAATGGGTTTCATTATGATATTTTCATACAGGCTTTGATCTTCCTGGCTCACTTCTACTCCCCTCTTCTGACCCTCAGTCCCAATCCTGCAACCTCTCCCCCACCCCGCCATAGCTCCCCCTCCACTTCCGTGTCACAGGCATTTTTTTTTATCGTCTTCTAAATTTTCCTCCCTTAAGATCTCTCTCCCCCCACTGTCCTCTGTCTCATTTCATGACTCATACTCCCTCCACACACGTATACACATTAAAATCTAGGTTCTGCACATGAGAAAAAAACATGAGTTATTTGCTATTATGGGTCTGGCTTATTTCACTTAATATAATAATTTCCAGTTCAGGCAATTTCCTGCAAATGTCATGATTTCAATTTTCCTTATGACTGAACAGAATTCCATTGTGTATATGCACCACATTTTCATTCTCCATTCATCTGCTGATGGACATCTAGGCTGGCTCCATCTTAGCAGTGGCAAATAATACAAAAATAAACATGGGTGTGCAAGCATCTCTTAAGAGACTTATCTCTTAATACTTAAGATGCTCTGAGTATATATTGGAGTATAGTATAATTAGACCACACGCTATTGTTATTTTTAGCCTTTTGAAAAACATTCATACTGATTTCCGTAATGGCTGCACTAGTTTACCATGTTCCCCCTCCCTTCATGATCTTCAGCATTCGTTGTGTTGATGGCAGTCATTCTAACTAGGGTGAGACAGATTCTCAAAGTCGTTTTAATTTGCATCTGTCAGATAGACAAAGATTGTGAACACTTATTACAATATATTGGGAGTCCTGGGTTTGACTTGCCCATGAGGTGACCAATCATTTCCGTTTGTCTGTGACTGATGAGTTTCCCTTTATGTTGGTGATGTCACTTGAAATCACCCCAGCTCTGAGCACACTGGATGCTTTCCTTGTCTAGCTTTGTGACCTTAACCTTGCCATTTATCATGTTGGGCACTCCCCACGTGACATGTGTCCCTCCCCAACCTCTTGAGAGTTGAAGTCAGAATCACCAATGTCTTGGGAGGCAGGGCAAATTTTAAGGTACACACCTTATCAAACAGATCAAATTACTTGATCATCACCTTTACGCCTGATCTTACTTCTTGATTCCTATAACAGGAATATTAATGAATTCTGCATCAGATTCATGTGAGATTAACATGGAACATGAACATTTAATGTCAACTCCTATACCGTGGTCACACTTGTAGAAAGAATGCTGTCTAAGCCAGATACCACTGATGTCACTGCCGGAGGTGTCACTGAATTTGGGGAGGTTAATTTTTCCCTCTTTGTGTTCCATTGCCTTTATGGAGAGGGCCAAGTGTTGTGTCTGAAAGGCAAGGCATTCCACAGAGCTTCTACAAGAGCCCCCAGAAGGCTTGTAAAACCTCTTCCAAGGTAGGAACCACACATAGACACAGTGAAATCTCTCCTTATAGAAGTGGTTTCTGTTAGAGTGTAGCTCTTGCAGAGGAGGGCAGGTATGGAGGAATATAACACATTCTATTCCGTAGTTCTTCATGAAGTACCAGCCTTGCTCCAGAACTCATACAAGTTTCTCTGGACAGAAAAGGGAGGCAGACTCAACTCCTGACTGAAGGGTCAATATCCTGTTGATAGGTTTAGATCACATATATTTGAGCTCTACCACTGAAGGGTGTGTGTGTGTGTGTGTGTGTGTGTGTGTGTGTGTGTGTGTGTGTGTACAGTGTTGTAAGGCTCCAGTAATCACTAAATCACTATTCACCCTATGTCTTGAGGAATAAGAAGGGGACAAGGGAGAGATCAGGAGATCGGAGTCAACATTAAGAGGCATGACGCACCATCTGTATGGAGCCTATGGAAGGATTCATGGTGGCTGAGGGAGAAGATGGATTTGTGTTGTGAAATCTTAAAAGCTATCTTTCCGGTCTGAAAGAGTCTCAGCAGCCTGTGAGGTGCTGAGAATTCTGGGAAAGAGGTTGGGCTTTGTGGGTGGTCCAAGGGGATTCACTCCAGGTGCTTCAGTTTAAATCACTAATTTTTCTCAAAAGATTTGCCTGCAATTATGCACATCATAGCATTGTTTATGCTAGCAAAAATTAGAGGTAGCTGATAGGTTTGTATTGAGTCAATTATGCATTGATAGAATAGAATGCTATCCAGCTATTTAATGTTATATTTTTTGACATATATTCAGTGGCATGAAAAGATTTTGAAGAGTGGATTATAAAGCAAGATGTAGCATTTCCACATTTCACTTAAAATTATATGTTTATTTCATGGTGGCGTGCTGAGCCAGCTCGCATGCTCTCACAAGAGTTAATTCATTAGTTTCTTTCCTAGTCCATGTTTAGTGTTAGCATATTGGTAGCTTGAAATCAGCCAAGTGAAAGTGTTTATCATGAAAATTGGCAAAACTATGAATCAAGACTTTTTAAAAAAAAAGCATAGAACCTCTTATTAAATATCTACCAAATACCACTGAGTATAAACAAATATATATAGAGAGAAGCTTGGGCATCATTGAGTGGTGAGATTAGATTGGGTTTCTATGCGGTTTCATACTTTTGAGTCTTTGCAATTGGCTTGCATTGCTAAGGTAATTTTTGCTTTAACTTAAAAAAAGAATATCACACCCTGATGATAAGCACACACCAAGGTTCATGAGCAGCAAGATCACATGGTAACTTAGTCAGCAGCCCTGGGTTCAGTGTAGAAGAACACGAGATAGGGGCACTGCTGAGGTGAGGGAGGGCTGGCAATTGCTGTAGGTTTCTCTAAGGGGCTTCCTTATATACTTCACACATGGCCAGTCACACCCAGCTGAGAATTCCACATAGGACGCATGCACCTAGACAACACTTTTAAAAATAACCCAAAGACAAGCAGAGACAGTTCATAAAACTCGAGTGTCTATGGGTTTAAACGCCACCTCTGTTCTAGCCTGACATTTCAAACCCTATAGCAACTTCACTCGTGAAGCAGATAACCCAAAGCAGAATAAGTCAACTAGAATGCGTTTTCTTTGGAGGAATCTTTGCTCAACCTACTGGGATAGATTAAGTCAATGACTGTACAAAATATACAAGGGACACAAGCTATTATTTTTATACCTGCAGTACCTTGCCCAGGACCTTGCCTAGAGCGAAAACTCCCCAGATGTTTGGTGAGTGGATAAGTCAAGACTCTGAATGATTGGTAAATGTTTAAAAAAAATATTCCTGACTTGAGATGGTCCTTGATGTTTGGGGTGAATTGCACTCACTATGGCCACTCTAAAGTTACAAGTGTGGTCTCTGAACTTGGGGCTGGGAAGGGGTGAGCCCAGCGGGTTCTTGGGAGTCTGAAAGAATGGGGTTACCACCCAGCACTGGCCTCCTTGGTGTTCAGGCAGTCAACTGGAGAACACAGCCCTGCTTTAGCTCTGCTGTTAACCCAAGGCCTCTGCCTGACTCTGTGGACACTAACAGAGTCCGGTGGCATTAAGGGACTGATCTGGAGCAGGGAATTGGCTGGTAACTGCACTGGGGTAGAAGGAAGTCTAGGTCCTGGTCACGGGTGACAAGGAGGAGGGGGCATCATAGGGTGGGCTTGGGTCTCTGTCTTTGGAGTATTAGTAATCCACACCTCACAAGTTGTCTGTCAGGGTGGATAAGGTGTTACCGGAGAGCATTCTAAAGAGTCTTCAAATGGCAGCAATGGGGACACTGTCCTTCTCGTCCCCTTTATTCTCTTTCTCTCCTTGTACCCCCTCCCGTGTTACCCTGGACTGGACTCTGTAGGACCAGGGATTTCTTTCAATGTCCTTTTTAGGAGACCCGAGTTAAGGTGCCAGAGATCTCAGGGAGCCAAGACAAGTCGAAAGTAACGGAGCATTGCTTTCAAAGAAACAGCAGGCCGGCATTCTTAGACTCCCCACCCAGCTTGCCACCTGTCAGGCTGGCCAACTGGCCTGTGTCACATGGATGCTCCCGAGTTCTCTAGGGGTGGTCGAGCCTCCAACAGCCTATAAACATGGAGGCTGGTTTAATGGGGGGAATATTTAATTTCCTGATTTATGAGGCACTTGGTACTTTTATTAACTGTTCTATTTTATTAGGTCCTTATTCAAAGCCTGAGCAAGGCCCTACCTTTGTGGCTCTCAACGCTTGGCCCTCTGTCCAATCAGAAAGATGCTCAGGGGCCACACAGTTGATGGAAAAGCTAATTCTCAAAGTGGGGAGAAGGAAAATGTTGGTATTGAAGATTGTAAAATTACTATGTGGGTAACGTCTATGGGGCTCATTCTTTACCCAGACCCTGTGTATTATCCAATCCTCAAAGTGGTCTTGTACAAAAAATACCATCACCTTCATGATGCAGATGAAGAGGTCAAGGTTTAGTAAAGGCGTGCAGTAGTGTCACACAGCTCAGAGTAGGGACACAGGACCCACAGCCAGGTCATTTCCTTCAGAGGAATCCCATTCATTCACCACTACAAGTTCCCACAGCTAGAGAGAGACTGGGAACCCTTCAGCCTCCACCTCCCCCCCTCTTCTCTCCACTTCCTCCTCTGTTTTGCAGTTCAGAGGCACAGTGGGATATGTTTATGCTTCTGAGAGCTGATATATTTTAAGGGCTGACATCATCTCAGTCCTAACTGAGTTTCAGCCAGTCCTTTATGATGGTTTCTTTTTTCTCTCCTGAAACAAAGGCCTGGCACAATGCTCTTCTCTCGTCAGATAGACTGAGGGTTACAAGTTGTTCCACAGTCTCTGCTCACACGGGCGACGGCAGCAAGCAAGACACTGCTCAGCTATTAAAATAACCTTCCCTCCATAATGGATTGGTTATTTCAGCAATGAGACCCATTTGAAGGGAGATCATGAGATAATTGACTGTCAAACAGTTGAGCAATGTTAAGGTCAATTGTAGTGGAGGTCAATTCATTTGAACAATGGGCTTGTGTCTGACAGGCCTCATAATGTTGATAATAATAACTTGGGTTTAATGGAAGTGTTCAATGGTATTTGAGAAGAATGAACTATCAGACATTCAGATTAAGTATTGTCTAAACTCTGAAGGTTTTGGAGACAGTTTGGTCAAATACAAAATCCTCAGCTAGGGAAAACTGGCTTCAAAGAACAGCTGGATCTAATGTCAAAGGCAAATGATTTTCTTTCCCCTTTACCGATTGGCTTGGATTTACGCTGTGCAAACCATGATTATTCCCCCACTCTGTATTTATAGCTTCTCATTTGCATTTTCCAGAATAATTAAGAATTTAACCTAGAATGGGCCATTTTTGAGTAGAGGTGAATGCTTTCTGATTTTTAAATGAACCGTCTAAATTAGCTACTAAATATACTTTGTATTCTCCTTGCCTCGTGGGTAAAGTCCTTTGAAACTTCTGGACTCGTTACTGCAACCCAAAGGGAAAGATTCGCTCACCCCATCCTGAAATCTGCCTTTGTCTAGGAAGGTGACTCTCATCTCCAGGGAACTGCTCACTTCACAGGATGACTGTGATCATCTACCTAAATTTGAGTGGAGCAACAGGATTGTTTCTTTAAGGGATGGGCACCAAAAGACTCCCCAGTGCTTTCCCAGCAAAGAGCAGGAGGCAGGAAAAAGCTCTCTATTTTTTCTTTAAACACCACTGAGAATCTTTTCCAATCTACTTAGCTTTGCTTCTTCCTGTGTGCTTTTTCAAGAATTTTGCTCCAGAAAGAGGGCACCTTTGTGTACCTGGAGGTACTGATGCCCCTGAGTCCTGCTGAGAAGGAGAACAGTGAATCTTCAAGAGTCCCTGCTTCCCCCAGACACAGCCACTAAATTTCCAGTTGCCTCCCTTTATTATATGATGGCTGAGGCTTCCAAAGGCCAAGGACGATGGTTCCCCATCACCACACGGCTTGAGAAACCAAACCCTTGACTTGCATCCCTCAGTCTGGCCTGCACCATCTATTTTCCTCTGGACGTTGCCTCCTCCTGAATTTACAAGTGGAATTTCTCTTAAGACTTCAGTGAGAAAACCCTGTGCCTTCTCCTTTCTATTAGTGAGTAGGGGTTCCCCAAGGTCATGCTGGCCTTGCATTTACTCATCAGATCCTGCAACGTTACTACAAAAAGGCTCTTAGGGGAGGGGCCCATTGTAACTCACATGGGCAGAACTGCAGAGGCAGAGGATTCATCAGAGCTTTCTGGAAAACATGCAGTCACAGGCAGTTGTTTATTTCCTTGAGGACATCTTGAGGCTCTGGATGGCATGCGGAGGCAAACTGCCAGAAGTTCCTGCAGAATTCTGGTGTGGAAGCCCAGCGAGATGGCTCAGTTAGTGAAGCACTTGCTGTGCAAGCATGAGAACCTGAATTTGACCTCTTCCCCCAGAGCCTGGGTAAAGAAGCTCGTCACAGCCGCATTCACCTGTTAATCCCAGGGCTAGGGAGGAAGGAACAGGGGGATCCCTAGGCTTGTTGACTAGCCATTCTAGCCAAGTAGTTAAGTGCTAGGTTCAGTAAGAGACACTCTTAAAGAATATTATGATCAGCCATTGAAGAGGACATCTGATGTCACTCACTGGCATCTATACACTTGATGCATGCATACCCATGCCCACATACACATGAGTGTTTTCTCTCTCTCTCTCTCTCTCTCTCTCTCTCTCAACAAGAAAGTTCTAGGATGCAGGCAGAGCACATGGAAGTGTGTTGTGTTGAGAACAGCTTACCCAGCCTTCTGTAAGTTAATGATCTCAACTGTCCAGAGCAAAATCATTAGTGACCCCAATAGTAATGAGTGTTGTAGGAATGCCAACTGCCAGTCAAACAAGGCAGGGTATGCATCCATCAACACTGCGCTGGTTAGGTTTTGCCAACTGGACACAAACCTAGACATGTCTGGGAAGAAGGAAATTTCAAATGAGCAATTTCTTCCATGAGATTCCTGTGTGTGTGATTACAGGGGTATTCTCTTGATTAATGATTAATGTGGGAGGGCTCAGCTCACTGTGGGTGGGGCCACCCCAGAACAGGTGTGGTACCTATCAGAAAGCAAACTTTATTAAGCCATACAGAGCAAGCCAGTAACTGGCTTCTCTTCTTGGTTCCTGCCTCTCCTCCTACTTGACTTTTGCTCCTAGCTTCCCTCTGCAGTAGATAAGCAGCCAAATAAGTCCTTTGCTCCTCAAGCTGCTTTTGGGTCTCGATTTATCACAGTGACAGAGAACCAAAGTAAAGCAGTGACCCATTTGCATCAGCTCCTCAATCAGTCCTGAGGAGCAGAGGTTGGGGTTTTGTGGACTATGATGGGTCCGTTGTAATGTACCAGCGATCCCTGGGAAAGGGTGGGGCTTGGTGAGCCTCTACTGGAAGATCCTAGCTAAACAACACTTTATTAAGCACTTACTGAGCACAAGGTATGAGAGCCAGGCCTTCCACATGCATCTTCTCCCTTCATTTTTACCCAGTAAGAGTTTAAACACAGTGATTGTCCTCCGTATCACACAAGAAAGCTGAAGCTCAGAGGGACTAAACGTCTGTCTGAGGCATCCCACATGATCAACTTTGGTACCAGGAGTGCTACCCTGGTCAGTGAATCTAGAGACAGGCTGGGCATAAGGGAAGGGGTCTGGGGTGTGTGTGTGTGTGTGTGTGTGTGTGTGTGTGTGTGTGTGTGTATGTTTTTATAGTGGTGTGCTGAGGATGCTGAAAAGCAAAGGGATTTGTTTAGTCCACCCTTTTACTTGAACTGTGCAACGTATGTATTCTTGTGGCTATCTAGCACTCCACTTGGGGTAAATCCCCACATATGCTGTGTTTGCCATCACTTTCGCCTCTGCGATCAGGGGCATTAGACAAGTTCTCAGTACGTATGGTAGCTGGCCATTCCTATGTGGCCTAGAAGCTGATGGGAGTGAACATCATAGCCGGAGTAAAATGAGATCAAAGCTAGATCCCCGGTGTCAGAAGAGGAAAGAAACCCCTACACGCTTAGTGAACGTAATCAGTAGACACGTCCTGAAGACTTGGAAGCGGTTCTCCTTTAGAACTCCCGCTCTGAGGCTAGACAGAATGAGGCCAACACCTCACCTGGCCTGAAAGCCAGAGCAGCATGGGAGTGAAGGCAAATGCTTGTTCCTGGTCACATGTGTTGAGACAGAAGCAAGCAAGCAAACAAACAAAAAATATAACTTCACCTCCATGAGAATGATAGGCAGGGAGGATTTAAAAAATGCCTGTAATACCTCCTTTGTTTTGGCTTCAAACATGCTGTTGATAGCAGCTGTTACCAGTGTACAGTGTGTTTATTGTTGAGTAATTATGTTTTGCTTTCATATTGGCAAAGCTATTATTTGCACCCTTAGGAACAGCGGACATCTTGTGTGCACAAGTGAATTAATGTGACAATGGCTTTCGACTCTGGAAGCAGTGACTTATTAATCTGCGGTGTTGTTAAATAAATATTCAGATGTGTGTTCCTCGTGGTGCCAATCACTAATGGGTTTTCTCCAGCTACAAACTCTACAGCACTGTGTAACCCAAAGGCAGGGGTAGGAGAAGGAGGGAGAGAGGGAATGAGAGGGAGAAAGAGAGGACATCTCTCTTATGATTTTGAAACCTGTCCAAAAGCAAAAGAGTGTTTCTGATTTTAAACAGCCAGACACTGGAAAGGCCCCAGAGAGCATGTCAAGGGAAAGATTCCTGCACTGCATCCTGTCCCTACAAAACTTCAGAAAAATGACACTCCCGTCTCTGGACCCCAGGGTGCACGTGTGTGCATGCGCACACATACCCACGCGTGCACACCCATGCATACCCGGGGACCTTTCAATTCTCTAGAATTTCCTAAGCCCCGAGTGATGTCGCAGCTAATAGTACAGCTTGGCTGTTTGATTATTACTCACCATTTCCTGCACACCAGGCGCTGTACCGTTAGCTAAATCACCCACCAAATTGGCTAAATGGAAAGGCAGACAGAAAACCCAAGTTAGGTGAAGGATGATAAATATCCTACAGGAACAGGAAGGCACAATAATGAAGAAAGAGGATCTAAGAGACTTGCACTCAAATGGGATAACTTCAGAAAAGAAGCGAGGCAGCTACTAAGTGGGAGGAACCAGCTTAGACAGAAAGAAAGGGGATGGGAAATGAAAGAATTCCACTTTCTTGGCAGAGATTTTTTTTTAAAGCAAATTATTCTTGTGCCTTCATTACTTCCATCTGTGCAAGGTAAAGTACGGGGGAGAGGGAGGGAAAAGAAGGGTAAGAGGGTTATTGGAGAGAGAGAAAGGGAAGGAAGAGAGAGGAGAGAGAGATTTGGTTTCTAATCCCTGAAGAAGTCAAAGTGTGGAACCAAGCATGTTCAAGAGTGGGTGAGAGGCTTGCCCGTGAGAATCCTGGTGGGCAACGTGAGAACAAACGGAGAAAGGATTTTGCCTTTGATGCTTGGGAAGACATGTCTGCAAGTGCCCAGAGAACAGAAAAGTTGAAGGCCTGACCCAGGAGGGAATTTAATTTGGCCGAAGCCTTTAATTAAGAAGAGAAGATGGAGAAAGAAGCAGTAAGGGGCTGGAAAGAATGTCACCCAGGGAGGTAGGTGATGACAAGGCCAGAAGCTGGGCTGAGGGGCGGGCAGGGGAAGGAGCCAGGGAGAGCACTTTGGGTTTGGATTCAAACACACACAGAAGAGGAGGGAGCAGAAAGAAACACAGGGGGACTTGGCCTAGAAGGTTCAAATCCTGTTCATCTCTGGTACATTCTGTGAACATGGAAACCCGGTGATCGATTCACTATCCCAGCTGCAGGCCAACCCAGATCCGTAGAAAAGACTGGAATTGTGTCAGTCAGGAAATTATGTAAAAAGTGAAGCGATTCTGAAGCTAATGGGTGACTGTTCCTCTAGTCATTAACAGTAGACCTTAACATCACAGGCAACCCCTGCAGGCTTCTATATGACAGCATCCTGGTTCATAAGAATTTCCCTGGCTACACACACACACATACAACTACAAACTGAACACATATATACTGTACAGACACACAATACACACACTGCACAATACACACTATACACATATACACAGATACCACTCATGCACAACACACACACACCAGTAACACAGGATGCCCACATAACATTTTGGATATACCCTGTATCTCTGGTAACCTCTGTATAGGAAGGACATAAGGGCCGGGTCAGCAAGTGTGTGAACTCTGGAATCTGACCCCAGGCCTTCACTCACATAGCTGAGTAGACAGCTAACTTTTCCATGCCTCAGCTTTGTCCCCTGCAGGACCAGCCTGATGGTGTCTCCTGGAGCACCAGGAACAGTGTGCCGCATCCAGTAAGAGTGTGAGGAGTGGATGCTGTGTTTGCATGTTGGCATCTTCTGTCTCTAGGCTACACCTTGGACTTCACCTCGTGTGGTGCTTCTACTGTCCACCTCTCCTGTTTCACTCCAGCCACAGAACCCTGCCTTAAACCCCTTATACCGTGTCTTCTGCCTGGAAGCACTCTCCCTCCCTGGGTCCTGTGGTGTTCACTTCCCTTATTGCTGTCTTCTGCAGAACCTCCTGGCCTGTTTTTTTGTTGTTGCTTGTTTGTTTGTTTTTAAATCTTCTTCTTACGTTTCCCTTTGTCATATAGCTTTCTCCTCTCAGTAATGCATGTTATGTGTCTAGCTCATGGCTTCCTTTCAAACCATGGACTGTCACTTTTCTAGGTGCCAATTATGCTCTTAGTCATAAGAGTAATGGCTAACATTGACCTAATGAAAAAAATGGATGGATGGATGAATGAATGAATTAATAAATGATTGAAGTACTTTCCTAAGGCACCTACTTCACAGTCAAGGAGGCTGTTGCAGAAACATAGTATGTGATTGGAACAGTTGTAGAGACAGTGGCTCACACCAGATAGGACCCTTGCTGCCTTCTGAATATCCAGCTGAGCTGGAAGGACAGGTAGAGCACAGACACTTAGGAATGGATTCTAAGTACAGAACCTTAAAGGGACAGTTAGTATAAGATCCCGGGAGCCTTGAAAGCATTTAGCAGGAAAGTCAAGGAAGGCCAAGGATAGTCAAGCCATGAAGCAAGACCAACATTTAGTCAAATGAGAATGGAGCAGAAGAGCAGCAGAGTTGGGGTGGATGGCGCGCACCAAGCTTGGAAGTAGAGTCGGGACTAGAAGCAGAGAGGAGGGAGTCCAGGAATCCTAAGAGGCTCGTCTTAGGACCAGGGAATGTTTTGTTTTATAGCTTGACGTGCCTGCTAGCACAACTAATGTAGATTGGAATAATAGTCTTCCTGCATGAACTTGTATGTATTGTTCTCAAGCACTGTAAGCAATGGTGGGAAGGGGTAAACTGAAAGGCCCATGGGTTAATCAGGATCGATGATGTGTACATGCTATGGGGGTCATCACCTCCCTTCATCGCCCCCCTGCTCCTAAGGGTCATAGCCTAGTTGGAGAATACAGAAGGAATCAGCTATGGCAACACCTTCGTTTGCATATATCCGAACTCTGACAAGTTGGCTACTACCTCTGCCCCTCTGTTTCCCCTCACACAGACTGGGGAAGTGGTTTTAAGAAGGACCTCATAAAAATAAGACTAATGAGAGAGAACGCGGACTCTTATTTTTCCCTTGGCGCATACAGAGATATCAGAAACCATCTTCTTCTTTCTCCTTTCTCTAACGCAGCCTTCTTTGACTGGGCAGGGCCTGTCCTGAGAAGGAGGAGTCAGTGCTGGCATTTCCCATTATGTGCCCATCTGAAATCCCACTTTTACTGAGAGTCTACAGCAATAGGTACTGTGGTAGAATAGGTTCCTTCTCAAAGTATGTCTCAGGATGTTATTTTATTTTATTTACCACAAGGCTAAGGCCATATGATATGGGATCCTCCTCTGTATGCTGTGATTACCATTAATGAATAAAGAAGCTGCTTTGGACCTGTTGATAGGGCAGAACTTAGGTAGGCGGGGGAGGGCACGACTAAAAAAAATGCTGGGAGAAAGAAGGGCGGAGTCAGGGAGAAGTTGTATAAGCCAGATGGAACTTCAGCTGGTAAGCCACAGCTGTGTGGTATTACACAGATTAATAGAAATGGGTTAAATTAATATGTAGGAGTTAGCCAATAAGAAGCTAGAGCTAATGGGCCAAGCATTGATTTAAATAATAGAGTTTCTGTGTGGTTATTTTGGGGCTAAGTGGCTGGGACAAACTGGTGGTCTCTATACTACAGCCATATACATGTACACATACGTGCTTGACACTGGAGCTTTCTGGCAAAGTCATTTTATGGTGTTATATAGTTCTTGATATGGACGACTCACCTGCAGGTACTCCCATGAGTGCAGGATAGAGGGCACACAGCATGAAGGGGGCTGGGTCCCTGGGGGAGCCAGCAATAGGTAACAAACAGCATATAGCTTGTGGTGTTTGCCATAGGCTTCTGGGGTAAAATGTCATCTCATTGTGGGAAGCTTCTAGATGCTGAATCTTCACCATTCTGCACCATAAAATTGCCCTTTCCCGTACGCCTCTGGGGCTGGGTTCTTACAGAGAGGGGCTTCCTGTCCACACATGCATGCCAAATCCCAGCATCTCCAGGGAATATGTATTTCTATGCTACCTTTTAAATTGTGTATTTAAAAGTAATTATGTTTGAAGTTTGCAACCTCACTGAAAAAAATTCTTGGTGAGAAATATTAATACTAATAAGACAGAGCTGCCAACATGCATGGGTTGGCCAAAGTGTTTAGCCTAAAAGATCTTCCTCCTCAGATAGATTTGGAGCACTGCTTTAGAAAATTTGGTATTTACTCTTCACTAAGGAAGAAACTGAGTCACAGAATAGATGATATAGATGATATTGTGCCTAAAGTCAGCGCAAATGGAGAGAGGCGGTGACACAGTAGTTTCTGGATTCGTTTATATGCAGTAGAGCCACCATGGGATCCACCCTTGCCCTCCTCTCACTCACCTGAGTGAAGATGCAGCCAGAGAACACGGGATGCTGCTTCCCAATGCTGCTCAACTAGCTCCTGATCACCCCAGCACGACCTGGATTTGAGGACTTGGTTGTCTTATCTGATAAATCCATGCCTGTGTTCTGGCTGGCGGCATTCCATCCCAGTTCAAGGTACAAGAAAAGCACATTAGGAATCAACCCAGACATTTATTATCCCATGTGGCCTTTGGCATTGTTTATTATTATTAATTATTGAGAACCACTGCTGTAAATGATAGATAGTCACCCAAAGAGCTCTGCGGGCCACCTTCACTATGATGTGATTTACAGGTGAAAGGCCGGCAGATCTTCGAAATCAGCTCTTTGGTGCTAAGCATCCCCTTTGACTGTTGTAGTCACTTATTATTTTTGAGCATCGCTTTTGTTTGTTTTGGTTCCAATACCATGTTGGATTACGGTCTTGCCCTCCTTATGGATATGATTTGGAAAGACATGCTGTAAAACACTTTGAGAACACAAAAGCGATTTGGCCAGGTTCAGACTGTTTCCGCGTTCATGCCAAAGGGGACATTTTTGCCTCTCTCTGCATGTGTAGCATCACTGATATGACAGGAATTGTCAGAAACCAAACAGAAGAACTTCCCTGAAGTCCGTCAAGGGTACCCAGTTATGGTTCTGTCGAGTTTAAACCTTGGGAAGTTACAGGAAGAAATTGGAAATCGCCCTGGGTAATGGAGAGCCAAATTGGGCCTTAGAGCACGTAGCTGGGTGACTTATTTTTTAATGTTTCCAACATGAAAGAACACAATTGATTTTTTTTTCCTCCTTAATCCCTCCAACTCCCTGGCTTTTATTGTTTCTAAAATAAGATAAACCAAGCAGGTGTTATTTCAGCTCTGTAAACAATCTTTATTTTTCTGGCTGATAGGAATAGAAGTGGAGACGGAGACCAGGCTTAGGAGAGGGAAAAGCCAGGCAATCAAGGAAGTCATTGATCTTACCTTAGCTGACTCGGTCTACCGCTGCAAAGGCTCACAGTGGTGGCACGCCCCTCCCCCATAACTCACCCCCCGGCTCTGTCGACGCCTCATGACAGTGCAGAGCCTAGGGCGGAGAAACCTTCAAGTGCTCTGCTTCCTCTCTGGGATCAAATCACACTTGTTGTTTTTTAAGATTAGCGGCATCTCTGAAACGACTTCACTTTCTCAATCCAAGCAAATAATTGTTAAATGACTTTATTTTAATGCCTCGGTGCTGGGAATGTTGGAGGGGTTTTTGTTTTACGGGACATGCTGACATTCCCAACCTGTTTTCTCTCTCCTCTGTGCGTGTCTGCCGTGGGCATAATGGTGTCCGTGGGCATCAAAGGCCTTTTCTGAGTTGGCAATCAGCAGGATGCGGACAGGAGAAATGGCCTTCCCACTCCCAGCCCACACCCTTTATCCACATATTTTCACATGCAGGTGTTTATGGAAAAGAATCATCAGTCTGGTTCAAGGTCCCTGGTCTCGGCTAGACTATGGACACTGGGCCCTCACTGGGACTCTTCCTGAGCATCCCGTTGTGTCCTGTGTCACGGAGATCCTGCAGCCCTGGGTCCACAGGAATGATCACCTCACCCCCCTGCCGTGCTCCAACAGATCACAGATGAGGTGGATGTTGGGGTGAGCCAACACATAAACCTGGTTCTGGGCCTGGGTGGTTGCAGGGTTGGTCAGCCCACCAGCCCTCCCTTGTCTGCACCGTCAGGGTGAGCTCTCCAGCAGTGCCCTGGCTAATTCACTCCTTGCTGTGATGAGCAAAGGGCGGGGTCAGTTCTCCCGCATCTACACCTTCAGGGACAGCTCTGCTGTGTTGCCCGGGAGAGGTGCAGGGCCCACTCTCCTGAGTGCTGCAGCTGATGAAGGGCAGGGGCAGCTCTCCTGCTCTCATGACCTCAGGGCCAGCTCTTCCACCTGCCTCAGGCATTGATGGGGGGCAACCCCAATCCTGCCCATGCTACCACATGGCAGATGAGTAATCAGGACAGCTTTCCCATGCTCACAACCTCAGGGCTGGTTTACCCACACCTGTACCAACAGGGTACCAACAGCAGCAGCTCTACTGTGCTGCCCAGGCAAGGTCTGGTCTCCCAAGTGCTGTGGGGGGAGCAGGGACAGCTCTCCCATCTGCCTTAGGTGGTGGTGGGTGAGGGATGCGGGGCAGGGGAGCACATCTCTTCCCTGTCCGTGCCACCACTAGACCGATGAGTAGGAGAAATGGTCTTAACAAAGGGCTGAAGAAGACCAAGAGAGGAGAGACATGCAGTCCTATTCCATTTGGCCTTAAGGGTTGGTGTGTGACCCAGACAGTAGCCATCTGGCTCCTCTGTCAGGCCCTGGCAGACACTCAGCTAGCTGCTGCTGGAAGGTAGTCACCAACCCAGCAAAGCTCCTGTCCCTTCTGCTCGTCCTTGGTTAAGGGTCTCAACCTTGGGTGTGTCTCACAGCTCTAGGGGAGGTTAGCTCTAGAAGTCTTCTTTCTCCGGCCTGCCTTCAGGGATGTCCCTCAGTACTGGTGCAGTGGTAAAGGCAGAAGCAACTGAGCACAGAGAATTAAGGTTCTTAGTGACACCCTCCCAGATTAACAGTGGTTGCCCTTAGGTCCAAAGGAAGCTCCATTTCGCCAAAGTTCAAAAAGCAGAAGGGATAAACGGCTACCTATGGTGCCTATCAGCATATCAAAGCCTACGCTGACTTCCAGGCTCCCTCAGTAGCACAAGTACCTGTTACACAGAGTTCCTGCTAGCATCTTGGCTCTTCTCACCTTCCCTACTCTTTTCCTTTACCCTGGACTCCTTTCTGCTCACAGCCTCTCTCACCCCTCCCACCCCTCACCTCCACCCCTGCTCCTCCAGCTTCTCACTCTCCTTATAACCCTACTATAAGGCTGTGATCTTTCTCTTGGTCTCTCTCTCTCTCCCAGCCCGGCCCTCTCTGCTTCCTCTTCCCTACTGCTGACTGGCCATCGTCAGTCTACTTTCTTTCCCTGCTCTGGACTCTTCCAGATGCCCCTGGCTATTTTCTTTCTCATAGTTGTAGTAAAAACCTTTCCCTTAATCACACCATGGAGTACTCATGTCACCAGTGTATTCTGTGGCTTATGTTGTTACCTTAGTTTTCAGAGACCCCGTTTCTTTACCCTTAAAGCGGAGCTAACTATCTACACCACTCCAGTCTAAAAAAAATGTTAATGAGTATCCCATGGTTACTTTTAAAAAAAAATACTAATGAAAATTAGCAAACTAGGGCTCATGTGCATTTTGGCCACCAAAGATTAGACCTGATAGTTGAACGATAGAACTTCATATTTGAGCAGCAAAGTGTTTCAAATAAGCAACACAGGACACCGTCTCTGCCCCTACCTTGCCCCAAAAGCAATTATAGTTTTGGAATTGACCGTAACAATTGGTGGAAAAACTTTGAATAGGTAGGAGCCTGGGGATTCCAAGCTGTCCAGGGACTGGTCACCTGGTGTAATCCAGTGACTCAGATGGCCAGAAGGTCAAAGGGACAGAATGTACTGTCCATATTAGGAATAAAGACACACCCGAGATGCACATCCCTCAATGCCCTCATGACCACTGAGACCAAGGGTAGGATGAACCTAGGTGAAACTAATCCTGGACCTCAGTGTAACAGCCACGCCACCCACCTTCAGTGTAGCTTGCTGCCTAGGCCTCTGTAGGTTCGCTGCTGTATTTTTCCCCAGAAGCTCCTGAAGGCTATTCCTTACTTCCTTGCACTGGCTAAGGGCCGATTGAACTAATCTGGTTGGGATGCTGCTGGACCATGGAAGAGGCCAGGACCTTCTTTTCTTTGGGACTGAGAAGGCGGGTGAAATCCTACCAAGTGTGCTAGTCGGTTTTTGTCAGCTTGACACAAATTAGTCCCCTGGAAAAGAAACCTCAACTGAGGAATTGCTTCCATCAGATTGACCTGTGGGGTCTTATGGGGCATTCTATTAACACCAAATTGATGTAGGAGGGCCCAGCCCACTGTGAGCAGTACTGTCCCTGGGCTAAGTAAGAAAGATAGCTGAGCAGGCCAGGAGAAATAAGCCAGTAAGTAGCATCCTCCATGATCTCTGCTTCAGTTCCTGCCTCCAGGTTCCTGTCTTGACTTTTCTTGGGGATGGACTCGAACCTGTAAACCATGTAAGCCAAACAAACCCTTTTCTCCCCAGATAGCTTTTGATCAGTGTTTTTATCACAACAGAAAACAAACTATCACTCAGAGCTTTCCGCTCAGCTCTCCAGCAAAGTCTTTTATTGAATTAGAGACTGAGGATTCCAGCAAGAAGGCACAGCCTGTTGCCTCCCCTCCCCCAAGGCCTGTTCTGTTAGCAATCTCAGGAGACTTTCAGGATCCGGGGGCTGAATTTACTTAACTCTATTATTTATTCTGCATCAAGGGGGTCATTTTCATGGGTGTGTTTGTTCTCCCTGAGTGGAATGCTTAGCACTGGGAACTGATTTAAAAGAGCTGCCAGCCCTGGACCCCTAAGGCACATGATAATGAAGGTGGGCTGAAAAGCTCCTCCCGCAGTTCAACAAATTCAAAATGATTACCTATCCTCAAGAGCACAAGGTCAAAGTGTTTCCTTAAGAGCAAGGTCAACATCACTTGGAAACTTGGTAGCAAAACAGAAACATTGGTCCTACCCCACCCACTGAATCCAACCCCGCCCACTTGATCCCACCCTATCCACTAGATTCCATCCTTCCCCCTGGATCCTACCCCAATCACTATATCTCATCCTTCCCACTGGATCCCATCCCTCCTACTGAATCAAACATCCTGGGCATAGTGTTACCTCTTTGTGTTTTAACATTTTGATGTGTCTCAAAGTCTGAATCAGGG
Organism: Ondatra zibethicus; assembly: GCA_004026605.1. Lineage (NCBI taxonomy): Eukaryota > Metazoa > Chordata > Mammalia > Rodentia > Cricetidae > Ondatra > Ondatra zibethicus. The sequence goes on along the minus strand of PVIU01001880.1, from coordinate 2,700 downwards.
TCCTGGGTAGTCTGGAGGAATGGATGCCAGGTGAGTTATTTCTGCCATATAGTGTTATGGGAAGCCCACCAGAGATGACCACTAAGGTACAGTTTACAGTCATTGGAAGTCTTTATTTCAGCTGCTGGGACCACACACACGGGTATTCAGCCAGATATTTGAGGATCTGGGTGTGGCCCCAAGTATCCAGAACACAGGGTTTTTTTGCAAAAAACACATCCTGGCAACTTGGTCAGCAGCTGCAGGAGTCTTCACAACCAGTTTAACAGAAGCTAAGTTATCTAGGACATGCTGACCTTGGGTTCCTAGAATAGAGTTGGTTAATTTTCCATGGGATTCTCTATCAAGGAGATCAAATTCTAGTTAAACCTGTTATGACTTCGGCAAGAATACAAGATGGAGGACCCCCTGCACTGTCTTGCCCAGTCACATATCCTGCTGGTTCTCTGGGCGTGAATCAAGTCATTGGCTTATTCTGTTCTTTGGGACATAGTTAATCCCGGGGACCAGTAGTTTAACCAAGCTTATTCTCCATTCAGCCATCCCCTACATCGGAACCACCCTAGTAGAATGAATCTGAGGGGGATTTTCAGTAGACAAAGCCACACTCACACGATTCTTTGCATTTCACTTCATCCTACCATTTATAATTACAGCCCTAGTTCTAGTACACCTGCTCTTTCTCCAAGAGACAGGATCCAATAACCCATCAGGCTTAAACTCAGATGCAGACAAAATTCCATTTCACCCCTTTTGATGTAGCTGGCCATGAGGTTGAAGATGCAGGGTCCTATCATTAGCCCAGCTAGGGTAAGAATCAAGGGTCAGGCTAGTGCTGACAGGCGTTCAGCCATAGGAACCAAGTGAATGGAGCCGGATACCAATTTCCCGATCTGCATCTTCTTTCCTTTTTTTCTTTCTTTGAGGTTTTCTCCCCCTCTTTCTTCCTTTCTCTTCTCTCTTTCTCCCCACCTCCCTTCACGCATCATTTCTCACTACTTCTTCCCTTTCCTTCTTCAAAGTAGTTGTTCATGCATGTGCTGCAGGGCAGTGGCAACAGCAGCCAGCTTTCCACAAGCTCCCCTCCTACCTCAGAGCAACAGGGCAGAACCCCAGGAAGCCCGCTGAAAGCCAGACTTGGCTCAGGCACTGGCCCTCCACCTCTAAGCAGCCTCATTTCCTGTACATCGGAAATAAGAGGCCTCTGTGGGATGATGCAGAGCCCTGCACAGCCACCCAGAAGGGCCCTGCCACTTGCAGCAGCTCTCGTGTTGATAAAACTGGACAGAGCCACACCAAAACAATAAACAGGGATGTGTAAGATGTGCAGCATTTTGCTCCTTCAGCTCAGGTCATAAGGCCTGGGATCATCCCAACAACCAAGGCCTCTGGCACTTGCCCCAGCTCTTCCTGCCCCTCTCACTATGACCAGGGCCCGGACTGGGACCCCTTTGATGGACTTTTGTTGAGTCAAGGTCAATACATGTTCTCTTCTCTTCTCTATTATAGGCATATACCTGGAGGATAGATAACATGTGCAGTGTATGTTAACATGTATGTTATCATATAGAATGGAATGTGTCACTTTCCAGCGAGTTGGAGGAGGCACATTTAGTCAAACTGTTAGTACAAGCAAGCCAGGTCATTTGAGGACGCGACACAGGCACCTCATCCTTGGCAGAGCATGCATAAAATTGTAATCCCCGAAGGCCTATCCTCTAACCATATTGTCCTATCGCTGAAAGGAACACAAGAGAGCAAAGGTCCACCCAACAGATAGAGTTTCCCGTTCTTCATTTTCCTGAATTCCCACGTCCAGGTTTGCATCTGATGGGAACTGTGTATCCTGGCTTAGTGGACTCTGCTCAGTTGCATCTTTAAGGGGCCTGAGGTCCGAGTGACAGTCCACCTGTCATCATCCTCCAAGGTTAAGTGGCCCACGGTTGTGCCTGTTCATCACGCTTCCAAAGAGGTCTTTACACCGATTGCATTTGGAGACGTACTTCATTAGCCCAGCTCCTCCATCACCCAGATGCTCGTTATAAAGGCAGACTACCAGCCCCTCCCCTAGACTTGATAAGAGTCTGTATTTCCGGCACAGTCCCAGGTGATTCATACACACAGTCACATGATTGGAGAAGCATGCCTTTGGACCATATGCCTGGAGCGTCTGCTGTGTGGGGGAAGCTGATTCATAGTTTAGACAACACAATCTTAAGTGGAAAAATGTCATTTTAGGATAGACCAAGGGCCCTGCAAAAGGTATTGCTGTCTCCTGGGTCCTGACTCAGACACCCTGAAGCTCTCTCTCATGGGACATAGCGTGTAATGAATGTCACTGCAAAACATTAGAGAGCTTGGTCCCTCCGTGTGAGTGTTAATTGAAGGGTACCATGTGGATCTTCATTGTGGGTCTTTTTTTTTTTTTCTTTTTCTTTTTTTTTTTTTTTCCATCTTGTTTTGTCTTTATTGTGTATCTATAACTTTTTTCCAACCAGGAGTATTTTTTTTTCCATACATTGTTTTGTTTTATTTTTTCCATTCAAGAACATAATTAAAGATAAAAAAAAAATTTTTTTTTCCTTTCTTCCCCTTCTCCCGGTCCCCTCCCACTACCCCCCACCCCTCCTCCCTCCCCCTTCTTCCTTGAAAGAGGGCATGGTGCCCTGCCCTGTTGGAAGTCCAAGGCCCACCCCCATC